>VSMD01010109.1:0-26457 GCA_008750895.1 Mirza zaza
TATACTTAATAAGTGCTTATAAATAAAAATAAAGTTACTTAGAGAACATGGGTAATTGTTTTAATAAGTTTTATTATTTTTTAGGTATGATGAGGTCAATAGATTAGGAGATTATTTCCATTGAAAGTGGGGCTTGTTACAATTCCCAAGAGGAGGTGCATGCCGTGGCAACGGGGGCCACACAAGGGAGCACTGGGCAGAGAGAGAGGGAAATTGGGTAAGAGCCTTTGTTGTGTACCTGGTGAGAGAGGTCAATGTTAGGATTGTTTAGTCTGCATAATTTCAGCAGGCTGTGGGGCGTGGAGGCTGTTCCTGGTTGTCTCATGCCTGGCCCTGGAGCGATGAGGGCAGGTGGATAGATAGTGCCCCAGAGTTTAAGAGCCCGATAAAGTAGGTGGTTGGGGGTGTGAGCCCTGGATTGGTTGGTTTGCATTTTCAAAGCCCACCTTTGGGTGAGTTGTTTGCTATCTCCAAAGCCCACCTTTGGGTGAGTTGTTTGCTAGGAATCCTGTAACCCTGGTAGGGGATATCCCTTCAGTGTCAACAAGGCACTAGATAACAAAGAATCAGAATACAAAAAATAAAGAATATGGCTAATAATACAGTAATGTGTTTTCTAAGTGTATCCCTTTAGGAAGTTTAACTCTTTTATTGCTTTTAAAATCGGTAGAAAGTTGCCTTGTCCAACCTTATGTGGCAGAACTCCATATCACGGTAGCTACTGGGGACAAGAACAGAGGAATCTGTGGGGTCCACATTGAGTCTTGGAGACACTGAGGAGTGGATTTGCCTTTTCTTTCATTTGAAATTCTCTGAGGAGCCAAAGCGATTGTGAGCGAGCGGAAGAGAGGAGTCTGGGTGAGAACACAGCAGTTGACAGAAAGCTGAGGGGAGCATGCAGTTTCCATGCGGCAGGAAGCAGCGTTGAGTCATTTAATCCTCTATTCAGAAAGCAGTAAACTCTTATGTGAGTTGAAAATAACAATAGAACACATTTTATCAAGAAAGGAATTACGAGGCAAGGTTGGAAATAACAAGGTAATAAAATTGTTAGGGAAATTGTTTCTCTACTATTACGATGAAGCCGCTATTTAGCTTAAAAAGGGAAGGATATTTTAAGTCACGCCCGTCAAAGAGTGAGTAATCACTTTCTGTTTTGTTGATAGCTTTACCTCTCATAAGTGGAGGAGAACTTGCCTAGTCATGAATTCTACACTCAAATAAGCGCAATAATATTCACTATGAGCACCAATTTCATCTCCAATCTGCAGGTCCTCTATTGGACCCTAATTTTTCAATGGGACTGAGAACAGCACTGACCTGGATGAATACTGGAAGAGAGAACAAGGATAACCCTCCTAATTTATATATGAATATACTAGATTCTGACAAAAAGGAAAATTGGAATCCGCTCAAAATCTAAATGAAAAGACATTGGGAGTACAATATCATGGTTTAATAAATGCTAGATCTTAATAATTCTATGATCTTAGAAATGGAAAGAATATAGCTAAAATTATTGAAAGCAAAATATAATCTATACTGAAAAGTCCTGGGCTCCGTGTGGTTGAGGACTGGTTTACAATAGTATAAATTCTCACCAACAAAGCATGCTTTAAAGATTAAGCTTGGAACGATGATTTAACCAACACATGACTTGCATTGATGATATTTAGGCTAACTTTGAACTCATTATCTTTACCTCCCAATTTTTGAACTGAAAGGAAAATTTGCTAGGTAGTAAGATTATGGTACATGGTGCTCATCAGGGAAATGCATGTTTGCATTGATGTTTGCATTCCTTTTCTGATCCTATGTGCTAATTCTAAATTTAAATGTGCTTGCTTAAGACAATGAAGAAATTTTCAAAGAACTGCTCAAGCGATAAATAGAAAATTTTAATCCAAAATCCAGATCATTTAAATTTAAGTTATCATTGGCACAGAATATCAAAATTGATTGATTTCCTAAGGGATATTCAGATATGAATTTATATAGCTGAAAGTCTTTTGTCTAATTTTTTGCCATAATTTACATGGACATGTGCTTAATCCATTTGTCTCATCAAATAGTCACAAAATTTATTGTTCTTGGACTCTGGTTTTTGCAATAAGGTTAGCATGGTGATTGAATGACTTTGTTTCCTTAAAAACTATTTCTTAAAACCAAACTTTAAAATATTATCTGTAAGGCAATCCAAAAGTGATTATTTTAATCAAATGTAGATACTTTAAAACTTAAAGAGGTAAAACATGTGGATACCTATATAAAGGACTAAATGCAAATAGAATGGAGGGAAATTGTTCTCTTAATTCTTAGGAATGCCCTATATACAGCCTGCCCAAAAAGTGTATTTGTAGGTTCAATCTTGACTTTCTTATCATTTTTATTATTAATGTTGTTTGTGTTCACTAGCAAAAAGAGTGCATATAAATTTCAGAGCTTGCCTTCTTCAGGCCTCAAAAAAGAAGAACCTATCCCCATGTACCTATGATATTATGTAAATATCTAGATTTAAAAGTCCCATCCTGTGTTATTTTCAGGAGTTTACTTCAGTAAATGATGTAGAATATATACCTCAAGTCCTTCTCTAAAAGATTTTTCCTCCAACAAGCATATGTATTCCTGGCACATACTAGGCACCCAGGAAGTATTTCTTAATTATTTGAAGATGCGTGTAGCCTAAGTCGTATACTTACTTGAAGAGTGAGAAGTTTTTATCTGGGCTCACCTCCTCTTCAAGTGGCAGGTGCTTCACGAAGTACTCAGCAGAGTTTCACGAAGTACTCAGCAGAGTTTCCAGGGTAACTAGCTGTATATCTGACCAAAACTTTAAAAGGAAATAAATATAAAGTTTTCAGGAAAATATGCTTAAGACAATATAAATCATAAAAATAGGAACAATGATGCTTTGGTTGTATAAAACAAAAAAACTAAGGTTAATTTATTTTCTTCAATCATATTGTGCTGTTGTTTGCAGAACATGTTCAGGTGCCTTCTTTAATTGCAATAAGCACTTTCATCTCTGTGTCCTGACACTAGCCATCCATCAAAAAATGCTAATTATGTTACTTCTTTCTTAAGCTTTCTCCTTGGAAGGGATTTTTTTAAATGCAATAGAAGCATTACTTAAAGCATTTTATACATTTATTGATGAGAATAAAATATAGAGAAAATAACCACTAAAAATTATTTTTCTTGCAGTTACAAAAGACAACTTAAATATGTCTATAAAAACATAATATAAATAGTGCTGTCATCTTAAATAGCATGAAGTTAAAGGATCATTGAAAATTTATTCTCTGTAATACAAACTATGAATATACTGCATAGAACCTGTTTGATCTGTCCTTAAACAAACAGGCTTAATTTATGAGAGAAGTCTTAGACTGCAAAGCATCAGTTCAAGGGTATGTATGGATTTGGAATATTATGGTAACTCCGGAAATTGAAACCTCCCTCAACGAAGATAGGGAGTTATTTCAAATCTCTTTTCAATGGAGATCTTAATTTGATTCCATATTATAAAATGAAATCATATGTTTGGGTCTATGTGTCACTTTTGATTACCGTTGAAGAGCTTTGATTTTCTTAATATGTTCTTCAGGGAGGAAAATGATGCTAATACTGTTCACATTTACACCTTTGAACTTCTGGTTCATATTTATAAAAGAGGGTATTATCCAAGTAAGTTATTATTCTTATCCTGAAATGAGTGTCTTCAAACAGCCTAGCAACCCTCTTAGCGAGTAAGACATCATCAGTGAATATAAGCCTACTGTTTCAGCCCAGGCAATTCTTTCCTTTGATCTAAAACTAGGAAGACATTAATGACTAAGTTTTAGAGACGTCTACTATGTCATCTCCCCCAAATGCCCATTTCTTTGATACGTGTCTCAGAGAGACTTGTAGAAGTCAGCTCTCCAGGGCACCATGCCAGAGAGACAAGACAAGGAAGCATAAAGACTGGATACCAGGGTACAAACAGGGAGCAACTAATACATCCAAGGTCACAGAAGTCATTAGCATAACCCAGAATAGAAACCTCTGTCTATAGAGACTGAATCCACACTCCTTTTTTCAACTAGAAAATTTAAATTATAAATAATATATTACATTTTTTGGCATGCCTTTATATTAACAGCAAAATGCTTCGTATCTCTAAAGTTAAATTCAGGCACATTTATGTTAATTTAAAATATTAATAACAAATATTCATCATTAAAATCTAAAATGATAGCACAGGATCCTGAGAAAACATATATCATTGCTCTCTTTACTAGTAAAACTGGTAAAAAATGAACCCTGCAACAATATTTTTAAAATACTAAAGCAATAAGAAATATACCCTAAAAGAAATTGCTTTCTCACTCTTTGTGGCAAGGAAAATTGACATGTTTTAAAGAGAGCTCCAGAGAAAAAAATATATGAAGTCACCCAAATCCAAAGTCAGAAACTTAAGTCTTTTTCATTTATTCCAATCCTAATCAACTATAAATATTTTTATACCACATTTCTGTTAAATATACAGAAAGCTGACAAGAGGTGTAGTAATGAGTTATTTTGCCTGCAATTCTAGCTACATCATCTGCATGCTCTGCTGGAATAAATATAATGAAACTTGCTATAGGGGAAAGATAACACAACCCCTGAGAACAAAAATGAATTCAAAAAGGCAACATTACTAGAGCTATATAATCAACACCTTCCACTGCAAGAGAAACAGGTTGAAAAATGACCTTTACATGAGCTGGTGAAATAGCAAAATGTTTTTTGTTCCCTTCTCAAATGTTGTCTTGTGTTGGTGGAAGCAGAGGCAGATTTCCCCCGTGGAAAGCTGCCACTTTGCCAGGGGAAGCCGTTTTTCACAGGCAGATTCTCTGATGGGGACAATTGGTAGTTTGATAGAACACACGCTAGGGTGTGATTGGGCCTGTCAGAGGCATTGTGGGTCACAGTTTGAGAACAGGAAACGCCATCTCTAAACATAGAAAATGCACCATCATCAGGGGATGTAGCAGAGGCTGGTGATACTCAAAAGCACAGCAAGAAAATATTTGTGAAGGGGGATGTTTTAGCTCACCAGTTAGGTGGTGTAATTCTCTTGTGAAACCATCTCTCATAATCACACTAATAATATCACTTCGTAGTGCTTGACAAATGCTTTCAAAATGCATTCATAGTTTGATCCTCACAGCAGTTTTCTAAGGTGTGTAAGGCAAATAGTTTTAGAGGTGAGCGGCCACAGACTTGGAGGTCAGATGACTTTTTCAAGGCATCCGAGCTGGGCACAAGCCCTCTGGCTCCTCTGTACATTTCCCCAGGATGCTCCGTGTCTTCTGAAGGCATCATTTTAAGTTTGTAAAGTTTTCCTTACCGCAGCTTTGTGTACTCTAGTGCAGCTAAACCTCTGATGCCTGGTCTCAAAACCTTTACTGTATCCATTGACTTTATACTAATTGAAAAGAAACACAGGAGATTGGCTTTTTAATTCTCTCTTGTTTTCTACCTTACTAATTCCATCTCCCCTTCAATTTGTATGAAAGCCTAATGAAAACAGCAAGAGAAATAATCATTGGGAATTGAAATGTGTAACCAATCCTGGATGGAAAAAATAGTATGAATTGTATAAAAAATAGATAATTTATAGTTCAAGCATTTAAAATCATAGACACAGGAGCAATATAAAACTTTATATACTTGAATTTCTTTTTTTTTTTGGAGATGTAAAACCTTTAATTCAAAAGAAAAAGAAAATGTTTTGATAATTGTATGGCCCTTGAACTTTGGAGTACTCATTTGTTGTTGATCCTTTTCCCTTCCATAGACAGTTTTTGATTTCCTGTCTTACCAACTGTTCGTCTCTTTTAGTCTTTCATCTATGGGGCACATGGGAAGGTCAACCTTTGTGTGCAGATGGTCAGCTGAGAAACCGAGACCTTAGAGAATGTGTCCAGATGAAAATGTGGATTGTACCCCATTTGTACCTAGCAAAACTTTCCTTTTCTTGAGCTGCCTTTGGGATGACTGTGGATCTTGCAAGGACTGCTTTGCCTCTCTTTGGGGACATCTCATGTGTCCTTGGCTAAGTTGGTTTTGAGTCACTTCGAAGGTTCAAAATCCGGGAATATTGACTGTTTGTCTTGGCTAAAATTTGGTCTGTTTCTCTTGGCTAAAATCTGGTAATAAGAGATTTGAAGAAAAGATTTTTTAAGAGCTCCATGGTCAGAAGTCTACTTAATTAAAAGCTCCCGATAGACATGCTATAATTTTTTTAAAAGGCCTGTTATATACTTGAATTTCTATAATCCATCCTTATATACAATGAGAAAAATGAAATCCTATCGGTGTTACTGAGCAGCAAACGATCTTTTCTGTTCATAGAGAAGATGGCATTTAAAATGAACATTTTGTGGAGCTTTAGCAGCTAGCAAAGCTGAAAGAAATATCGTTCACAAAGATTGCTTTGATCCATAATAGATATTTACAATATGCAGCCAAGGGCTTTGACCATTAAGAAAAATAAAATAAAATGTGTATTGCTTGAGTTCCCATTAGGTCTCAAGGGTAAAAGAGTAAATTTCTCTCAGCTACTTTCCTTATGGCATTTTTATTCCATTCTTTACAACAGTTGGTGCTGGGCTGAGAACAGCAGAAAAGATTCCAGTAAACTCCCACCTCCTTCATGCTTCCAGAGAATTCCATCTCGGGCTGGGATGGGAGAGGGAGTGAGGCAGCCAGTGCATTCCTCCCCAGTCTTAACCTACCCACTCCAGAAGGAGGTGTCTGAAGAGTCCCGAGGGAATCTGGCTGTTAAGTTAGCTGCATGAGGTGCTTTAACCAGATCTCTCCAAAATCATATGGAATGTTACATCGGTATTGTCTGCTACTTAGGATTCCCATGTCTCCTTTCCTCCTTCCGACTCTCCAGGACACTGATGTTTTCATACAGTCCAGTGGCTTGCAAAACAAACATTATGATGGCTCTCCCTTCCAGATACTTGAAATTTCCCTCTCCAGAAAATCGAAACTCTATTTCTATAAATACTTCCCAGTTACGTAAGTGATTCATTCATTCCTACCATGAGTCCCTCAACTCCCTTAAAGGTGTTTTAATTAATCACTGAAGATATTTCTGGAAACAGGGAAGAAATTAATTTGGCCCAGTGGCGGCGATGCGTTGACCTGCAGGTGGTAGATGGAATATAAATGACTCCAAATAAGCACCAGACCCTTGCTCATTCCGGGAACTTTCCCGATCACCGCCCGCCTGCGGCCGGTGCTTGGCTGGGCAGAGTGTCCTGCACGTAATGAGTGACGCGATGCATGAGTGTTGAATGAGAACAAGCAAAAGGAGACTCTGGTCCTTTCGGAAGGCCCCCTGCAGCCCTTGGTTCTCTCCTCTGCTTGAGAAGAGCAGAAAACCTTCCTGGGCTTACTCGAAAAGCACTAGTTTTGAACTTAAATATGCAGAAACTACCTCGAGTGTTTGTTTAAAACATGGATCAGTCCCCATTATCAGAAACCTTACGGAATCCAAACATACGAAACAAACTGTGCCTGCTATCGGACAGAATGGAGTTTGGGAACAGGCCGCACACCCTCCCTCCCCGAGGTCTCTCTGTCTTCCACTTCCGTCTTTCACACCTGGCGCTCTGACATTGTCGTCATAAGCTCCGCGACTCGTAGCTTGCGTCATTCAATGGGGACAATCTGACTGGCTCACCGGGCGGCAGCTTAAGCTGTCAGGACGGTACAGTCAGTGCAGTCGGCCAGAACCGTGGGCAGGGTGGGCCATGAGAGGTCTAGGCTACCCTGTGAGGATGGGACTGTAGAAAATAATTTTTATATTTTAAATTTTGACTCTTGTTTCCTCTGCCAGTTCTGCTCTTCACTCCCTTCTTTCTTGCTCCCATGCCCTTTTCCGTCCCCACGATATAGCAACTTGTTCACTGGAAAGTGCTCTTGTGTGAATAATCACCTTCTGGGCGCACTCCTTGTTGATTTTTATCACCGTTTGACTCATTGACCTCTACCATTTGTCTTTCTGTTTTTCAACCTTTTGCATATTTGTTGCTCTCCTTCCTTTTCCTCTCTCTCATCCTATACTGTTCCTCTAGCTTCTTAACAAGCATGAATCTCACCCTAGAGATTGTTGTTAGCCTACTAAGTCATACTCTCTTCATTTCAGGTACGAATGACCACAGCAGAAAGGATTCTAGTGCCTAAATATGCCTTACCCTGGTGACCTTTTCTTTATTGTTAGACTCTGTCTTGGTGCATTTGGACTGCTCTAAAAAATTCCATCAACTAGACAGTTTATCAACAACAAATATTTGTTTCTCATTTAAAGCTGGGAAGTTCAAGATCAAGGTGCCATCAAATTTGGTGCCTGGTAGGAGTCCACTCCTCTTAGATGGAAGCTTCACACTGTGTCCTCACATGGTGGAAGGACAAACAAGGTCATCTGGGCTTCTTTTATAAGGACAATTACCCCATTGATGAGGGCAGAGCCTCCCAAAGGCCCCACCTCTTAATATCATCACACTGAAGATCAGATTTCAACACATGGATTTTGGGGAAACACAAAACATTCAGACTGTAACAGATTCTTTTTTAAGTGGCTGAAATCTAGGTCACTGGAACCCATTCTAGCATAACACATCCTTTATGCTTGATATCTAAGAATACATTTCTGGTTTTGGCTTTATCTGTGGCTTTCTAACAATGACAAGAGATTCTTTAGTGACAGTACTAATCAAAATATATTCAGTTCATGCCACACCCCCAAATGGTTGTAGAGGCCAGGAACGATATAGTGGAAGAATTAGAAAAAGATGTAGTCAAAAACAAATGAAAAAATATTTTCCTTCCAAATTCATGGAAAGACTGCAGATCTGACCTGAAAAATGTGAGATCACAGTAAATGAAAAACTTTGCCAATTGATTTCCATAGACAAAGAAGTAAAGGTGTTACTATTTGAAATTGCAAATGTTTTTACAACTGTAGCAGCCTCATGAGGTTAACACAACTTAGTAGAGTTAACAAAGTATTAACTTTTTATTTTCTATTTGATATTTCTCATGAATCCCCTCCCACTGGGAAGGAGGTAATTTTAATTTGTCATTTTTAATTGCTTTTTTAAAGATGATTCATCTTGGTATTGTACTGTTTTCTGCCCCCTTTTCCCCCAGTTTTATGTAATTTGATGTTTGAACACACAAAAATCTTATATCACCTTACAGAGTAAAAACAACCTCAGCTCAAGCATAATCTGGTCTGGTCTGATAGCTGTGCTCATTTAGTCTTTGCAGGGCTATGCCATCACTCTCCACTGGAACCACAGATCTTAGCCAGTTCTTTAATCCTAGAGTACTCATAACCTTCTCTTTGACTCCAGTCCTGCACAGAGGAATTTCTGGATGCCCTGCAGCCAAACTTAGGCACTGGGGAGTCAGGAGTATAGTCTTTAACTCACCTATCTCTACACCAATTTATTAAACATTCCTGCCTTCTCCAGAATTTCCATTCAGATAAAAGACATCAGGATATACAAGCCTCACCCAATGCTTTCTAACTTGTCCCTTCTCTTTTCCCACAACCACCAAGGTCCAGATAGAACAAGGCTCCTCTTAAGTTGTGCTCTAATCTCTCTCTAGCTATGATTTACAGTAAAACTGATTTAATCATCCATACTTGGCTTTCACAAATTCATCAAAGTCTGCCTGGCTAGTAACTCAAATCTTACTCTGAGTTTCAGAAACAAAAGACTGACTTCATATTTCTTTTGCTGTACTAATACTCCTCAAGGCAAATAAAAACCCTTGGTAGATTAGGGAAAAATTATCCATAATGCTTTCTCAGTAGAGAAAAGCACTTAGTATAACTGAAAAAAGAAAAAAGTTAGCCATTACACTAAAGTAATCTTCTCCTGCCCTCATTATCCAAGTCCTGCTGTGTCTACAGCTGTTTGGGGAAGAGAAAATGGTTCCTTGGGTCTGGTGGGCAGTATTTTTCTTATCTTCCCACTACAAGCTGACTCAGAGGGCAAAAGTCCATGTGGATCTCAGCAGAAAGAGAACTTGAAGACAATATCTGTAGTGAAGCATACATGAAAACAGAAAGAAATTCTTCATTGGAAGTCTGTTCTTCATTCTTTGATCCTTGAACTACCAACATGATTTTTTGTGGCATCAAGGACAGCAAATGCAGTGGATCCCACTCAACACTCTCAAACTCCCTGGAGTTAGGATGTAAGGTTTTCACTGTTTTACAGGAGGGCTGGAGAGGTAGAAGGCAACGATACACCTGCTGTTTTAGTCAGGGATCTCTAGAGACACAGACCAATAGAAGATACTAGTCTGTTGTGTATATTATATACACACGTGTGTATTATACACATACACACACACACACACACACGTATTTCATCTGAGTATGAGACGATGATCTCAAAGCCAAAAAAGGTCTGCAGCAGATTTCCTGACAGAACAGTAGCAGCAAAGTCGTGAAGACACATGACATTAAGAGAATGTTGATTAAGTTCATTAAGAAGTTGCACTAATTTGCAGTCCTACAAGCAGTGTAAGAGTGTTCCTATCACTCCACATCCTCGCCAGCATTTGTTGCTTTGAGATTTTTTTGATAAAGGCCAGTCTCACTGGGGTTATGTGATATCTCATTGTGGTTTTGATTTGCATTTCCCTAATGATTAGAGATGTTGAGCATTTTTTTTATATGTTTGCTGGCCATTATTCTGTCTTCTTTTGAAAAGTTTCTGTTCATGTCTTTTGCCCATTTATTGATGGGGTTGTTCGATATTTTTTTTTTTTTTTGAGACAGAGTCTCACTCTATTGCTCTGGTTAGAGTGCTACAGTGTCAGCCTAGCTCACAGCAACCTCATATTCCTGGGCTCAAGCAATCCTCCTGCCTCAGGCTCCTGAGTAGCTGGGACTACAGGCATGTGCCACCACGCTCAGCTAATTTTTTTCTATATATTTTTGGTTGAACAATTAATTTGTTTCTATTTTTAATAGAGACAGGGTCTCACTCTTGCTCAGGCTGATTTCAAACTCCTGACCTCAAGCTATCCTCCCACCTTGGCCTCCCAGAGTGCTAGGATTACAGGCATGAGCCACCAGGCCCGGCCTGTTGTTTGATATTTTCTTGTTGATTTTTTTGAGTTCTAGATAGATTCTTATTATCAGCCCTTTATCAGATATGTAGACAGCAGATATTTTCTCCCATTCTGTAGGCTGTCTGTTCACTCTAATGATAGTTTCCTTGGCTGTGCAAAAGCTTTTTAATTTGATCAGGTCCCATTTACTTATTTTTGTTGTTGCTGTGATTGCTTTGGGGGTCTTCTTCATAAATTCTTTTCCTAGGCTGGTGTCTGAAAAAGTCTTCTCTACATTTTCTTCTAGGATTCTTAAGGTTTCATGCCTTAGGTTTATGTCTGTTATCCATTGTGAATTGATTTTTGTAAGAGGTGAGAGGTGAGGATCCAGTTTTAATCTTCTGCATGTAGCTATCCAGTTTTCCCAGCACCATTTAGTGAAAGAGATTCTTTTCCCTGGTGTATATTTTTGTCTGCTTTGTCAAAGATTAGATGACAATATGCAGATGGCTTCATCTCTGTATTCTCAGTCGTGTTTCAAAGGTCTATATCTCTGTTCTTGTGCCAATTCTATGCTGTTTTAGTTACTATAGCCTTGTAGTACATCTTGAAGTCTGGTAGACTGATACCTCCCAATTTGTTCTTTTTGCTTAAGAATGCTTTGGCTATATGAGTTCTTCTCTGGTTCCATACAAAGTGTAGAATTATTTTTTCTAGATCTGTAAAGAATGATGATGGTACTTTGATAGGGATTGCATTAATTCTGTAGATCACTTTAGGTAGTATGGATATTTTAACAATGTTGATTCTATGAATTCATGAGCAAGGTAGATATTTCCTTATGTTTACATCTTCTGTAATTTCTTTTCTTAGTGTTTCATAGTTCTCCCTGTATATGTCTGTCACCTCTTTTGTTAAATATATTCCTAGATATTTAATTTTCTTTGCGGCTATTGTAAAAGATACTGCATTTTTTATTTGAATTTTGGCTTGACTGTTATTGGAGTATATGAATGCCTCTGATTTGTGTGTATTGATTAAGGCCAAGTGCTTTAGGAAAGCAGGAGTGTAGAAGTCTGTGCTTGGAGCAGGGCAGACACTGATACTTTGTGAGATAAAAAGGTATTTATGATGATTCCCACATATTTTCCTTGAGTAATGGGAAAAATTACTCATTCATCAATTTACAAAATTAAATGGAAAGAGGAAGTCATGATATAAAGTCAATGCTATCAGTTTTGGATATTCTTACTTTCACTTATTTGTAGGATACCCAATAGTTGGGAATAAGGCATAGAAATCAGAAGAAATACCATCAAACAGTGGTAGTTAAACTCATGATGATGGATACGAGTGACCAGAAAAAATTATGCATAGAAAGATGAAAAATCGACTGATGATAGAACTCTAGAACACAATGCAATTTATTTGGTTAACACAATAGCAAAAATACTGAATTACAATAGGTAGATTCACTTCAACCAAACATTCTATATTTTCTATGTCAAATCCAACTTTGTTATTTCATTTAAGTTTTCTTTATTGTAATAAAGGACTCAAGCTTTGCATCATTTTTGATTTTTTTTACCATTATATGAATTAGTGTCAATTAAGTAATTATTTGTCCTTTATTATGTCTGCCCCAGTTGTTGTTCTTTTCTACCAAAATATTTGTCTCTTTAGCCGGAAGGTTTTATATTCAAAATATTAACCAAGATAGGCTTGATCAGACTTTACCATTTTTTTCTTTTACAATTAGAACCATAAGGTCTAACAAGAAGTAGGAAACTATTTCAATTCAGTTTCCAAAATGAGGTAGATGGGCACCGGTAAGAAACGAGGGTTGGGATTGAATCTGTACATGTTGGTCTAGATGCAAACTGTGGACGGAAGAATGTGAATTGGCCATCACCCAAGGGAAGAATGTGCTCAGCCAAGGGAAATCCCACATACGATCTGTTCAAATACTAAACTGAGATGCATGCCTTCAAATGTGTGGACAAATAAAAATGTAAAAATGAGGTCTATGAAGCAATATATCAGGAAGTAGATAAAGAAGACACGCCATCCTCAAATTTCAGAAGCACAGAATGGCTCTAAAAGTTTTATTGCAAAATCTAATAAAAGCTTTCAAAAAGAAGAATCCTTCAAAGTCAAGGAAAGAAGCCACAGGAAGAAGTAAGGGTAAACTATTAATAAATATGTATTAAGATAATGGAAAGAACACATTTAATATGATTTTTCAGGAAGCTTAGAGAAAGGATAAATCAATACAGAAGGAAAAGAAGGAAGACAATTGATTGGTAAGCTACACAACATGAGAATAGCAGATACATCCAAGTAAAAAGCCAAAACAACTGGAGCAAAAGTAACAATGAGGAATATTCTTGGAATTCCAGCTTAGCTATCTGGCCATCTAAGTTCTGCCCCTGCAGAACTTGGTGGAAACCCCACCCTCAGCATCAAATAGCAGCGTCCCCTTTCATGGACTGAGTGGCCAAGCCTCTATAGATTTGCTCTAATTTTTCTTTTCAACCCCACCCACCTCTGCTTTCAGGGAATAAGTCTAGGTGGGCAAAAGGCATGTAAAAATAAAGGTGATGAGGTATCAGAAGAACTCTAATACATATTTATACTTGATTTGGCAGGGGAAACACAGAGATGATCACTCAGTTCTTAAACCAAGATACATTAGTAAGAAACATGATGAGCACTACAATCATATCTAAGATTGAAGAATAACATAAAATGATTGATACCTTTATTTTTAATCGGGAAATATTTATTTCATATATTAGCTTCTGTTTTGAAGGCATTCAAACTATCTGTACACTAACTTTTTCAATTCAGATGTTTTTTAAGTAATACAATTTAAAGTTTTAGATGAAGTTAAAAATTTAAGCTTTAAAATTTATTAAATGGGAATGATATTTGAAAGTATAAAACATCTAGGTAATCACATTTGAAATTCTTTAATTTTTAAAAACTTAAGGACATTCACTTTTTCCACCATAAAGTAAATTTTTATTTCTATTTCAAAACAAATTAAAAAGTTACAGCTTAACACATCTGATAAAGGGCTGATAACTAGAATTTATTTAGAACTCAGAAAAATCAGCAAGGAAAAAAATCAAACAACCCTATCAAAAAGTGGGCAAAGGACATGAACAAAAATTTTTCAAAAGACAGAATAATGGCCAACAAACATATGAAAAAATGCTCAACGTCTCTAATCATCAGGGAAATGCAAATCAAAACTGCAATGAGATATCACTTATCTCCAGTAAGAATGGCCTTAACCAAAAAGTCCCCAAACAATAAATGTTGGCATGGGTGCAGAGAGATAGGATCACTCCTACACTGCTAGTGGGACTGCAAACTAGTTCAACCTCTGTGGAAAGCAATAAGGAGATACCTTAAAGCGATACAAGTAGATCTACCATTTGACCCAACAATTCCACTACTGGGCTCTACCCAAAAGATCAAATGACACTCTACAAAAAAGATACCTGCACTCGAATGTTTATAGCAGCACAATTCACAATTTCACATATGTGGAAACAACCCAAGTGCCCATCAATACAGGAGTGGATTAATAAAATGTGGTATATGTATACCATGGAGTACTATTCAGCTTTAAGAAACAATGGTGATATGGCACATCTTGTATTTTCCTGGATACAGCTGGAACCCATTCTACTAAGTGAAGTATCTCAAGAATGGAAAAATAAGCACCACATGTACTCACCAGCAAATTGGTATTAACGGATCAACACCTAAGTGGACATATAGGAATAACATTTATCGGGTGTCTGGCAGGTGGGAGGGGGGAGGAGGGGATGGGTATATACAAACATAATGAGTGAGATGTGCAATGTTTGGGAGATGGTCACGCTTGAAGCTCTGACTCGAGGGGGGCATGGGCAATATACGTAACCTTAACATTTGTACCCCAATAATATGCTGAAATTAAAAAAAGTTACAGCTTAATATATGTTTACATCTTTTGTAATACCAATAAGTATTTGCCCCCAGGATCTTAGAATGATTTGTGTTGTGCCATTTTACTAGGTGTCTCATTTTGATAATGCCAATAAAAAACAAAAACTGTATTCTACCCATGATCTCTGTCAAGTAAAACTCCCCAGAGAAAACTTTAACATAATAAGGATAACCAATCCAATAGTTTTTAATCCCCAAAAGGTATTATCATATCATTATATATTTCATATGATCATCTATTCACTTACTGAGTTTCTAATTAAAAAATTAAAATGTGTGTATATCAGAGCAAATACAACCCATGAATTAATGTTTATTTACTTATTTCTTTTAAAAATATGATTTTAAAAAACACTGTATGTGTCATAGAAAAAAATAATACAGTTATCTCTGAAAATCCAAAATTTAATACAATGCCTGACAAGTGGTTAGTGTCAAAAAAAATGTTGGTGAATGAATAAATGTAACCTATGAAGAAACGGCAAGCCTTAGTCAATGTAAAATCAAATACAGTTTTAAATTTCTTTTCTATTTGGTTGTACTATTTTGACTTTCCTCTGTAGTCAATTGCGATACTGAAAGTATCTTTCACATAATTCTAAAATTACCTTAACTGTATTTAGAGCAAAAGGGGAACAAAAATATAATTTTTAAACCCTAATTGCATGCTCCTTTGCTCTGAGGGAATATAATGACCGTATTTTTAGGTTCCCCTCAAAACGACGAGGAAAAGCATAATTCTTCTTCTGTAATTAATTGACTAAATACTGGTAAATTGCATGTTAAGCGGTAAAAATTTTCCAACCATAACTTGGCAGTTAAATTCACTTTAAAAGGAAAGTATAATTTGTAAATGACAGAATTCAAGCTTCTGCTTGACTTGCTTTGTTATTAGCTCTTCCCCTAGAAAAATTGGTTTGAGCATGTATCTGTAGCTATTCCATATGATAGGCACACAGGCTCCCTTAAATGATTTTAAAATAGAACAAGCGTACGTCAGCTGGGAGCACATGAACATGTCAGTTCTCAGTTGTTACTTTAACTGTTTTGTCTACTCCATTCAGAAGAGTACACCAGCACTGCGGGACTGTTCTTCAAAAAAAAAAAAAAAATTGTTTCTCTTATATTTTGTTTTCTATTAGGAACTATAAATCAAAATTCAGTACTTATTATGTAGCCATCATATTGATAATTTTCAAGTCACTTTGGTCAACAAACATTTAATGGAGGACATTGGATGCTTTCTGTGATTGGTTTTGAGGGTTAAAAATGTTAACATTCCAAATACTCAAGGAACATCCAATGTTTTCATAATGAAGCCTCCAGGAGATTTGTATACAGGATGAATATAAAATTATCTGTAAATCTGTTAAAGTGTTTTTCCTACTAAATCCTCATTAATGTAACCGTATAATAATAATGATGATGGCAATAATTTGTGATAATGAACTGAGGTAATTAAATGACAACTAAAGCCTTATGGTTTACTTTACATCTTTACATAATGCATCTTTCAATTCTGGATTTTCAAGGCATAAAGTAAGGTAAATAGAAGAGCATCTCTTATATGTATATCTTTTCAAAGATTTGCTAAGACTAGAACTCCAGATTGTTTCAGGGAGACTCAACTGGCTTTCTTATTGAGTTAAAAAACTAAAAGAGAAAACTTGAAAGTAAAAAAAAAAAAAAAAAAGCCAATAGAGTAGGATTAAATTAAAACTTTGGAAATATGTGAAAAGAGAGAGATTTTAATTAATGTGATTTTAATTGTGCCATCACTGAATACACAGGTGAAGGAATTGTAGAATTTGGGCACAAATGCGTACCTTAAGAAACTGTTTAAGTCGATTCCTTCATTTAAAACTTAATTTTATGGAGGATCAAATGTCATTTCACAAAGTAAATTTGCAGCAGAGCCTGGACTAAACCCAAGATTTTCTTGTAGGCACAGGTTTCTCAGCTTTTCCTGGTGAAATCAGCAGAGAACTGCTACCACACGCAGTGAATGTTTGAGGCCAACAGTAGTCCAGTCAAGGGGCAGGAAAGGATGTCAAGTGCGCTACTAACCCTCCCTCCTTACAAAGGACTTGACATGAAGTACAGGGAGGGTTTGATTCCAATTCAGGAGTTTGATAGATTAATTTACTTTAGTGTGCATTTTACTGGTGCGTCCATTTAGGCATATGTCTTGGGAACCTGATTTGACAGAAAAGGAACAGCAAGGAGGGAGAGGGACTTCAAGATATTTTTATCTCAGCTACTGTCCAGTGTTCTCTCTCTACTACAAGAAGTTCCATGATGAAAGAACTATGCATCTGCATCTCATCTTGAATAAATGCAATCTAGCTTAGAGACAATGAGCTTACCCTCCAAAATCACAGCGGCTCGGTTTGGATCACAGCTCAGCTACGTAAATGTTAATGACTTTGGACAAATTCTTTAACTTCCTTTAAAGTGTTTTCCATAAAATGGGGCAGTAATATTGTCCTTGTAGGGAGTTGTGAGGCTCAGTGAGGTGATGCACTTACCCCGCCTGTCACTGTGGCTGGCACAAGTGCCAGCTCCATGAGTGCTAGCTATGGTTGTTGTTTCAATGCATTACAAACCAGAACTCTTTGCAAAGCTGGTCCTTTTAAAAATCAGACAAGAGGTCAGTGCCACACCAGAAAGAGATTAAATGTATATATAAATGTTTGTGTAGTGTTGGTGGGTGGTCAGTACAGTATTTTGTAAGTTTAATAGTAAAAGTGTTTTTGCTAAGTGACAGAGACTGAACTGGGCATATTAGAAACACTACGTCTTTACAACAGCATAGTGAATTAATTAAATTCAATTAATGAATCAGTAACATTTCTGTATTTAATTTGATCAATTATGTAAAGCAGTATCAGTGAAAATTTTCCTCCCATATTTATACCCTATCTCTTTCACTTCACCCCCAATAAATAACACTGGTTACTAGTTTTTTGTGCATTCTCCCAGAATTCAATGTATATACAAGCAAAGATGCATATAAATTCTTCCCACACATACTTTGTTTTTACACTGACAGATAAAATTGTAGTATTTATGGTGTACAGCCTGATGTTTTAAAGTCTGTAAACATTGTAGAATTACTAAATCTAGTTAATATATGCATTAACTTACATAGTTATTGTTTTGTGGTGAGAGCAGTTATCCACTCTTAGCATTTTTAAAGAATACAACATGTTGCTATTGACGATAGTCGCCATGTTGTACAATAGATCTCTTGAACTTATTCCTCCCAATTAACTGCAATTTTGTCCCACATACTTTTTTACACAAATGTTAGCATGCTATGCATATTATTTTCACCTTGTCTTTTCATTTAGGAACATAGTATAGCTTACTATTTAAGTAGTAGTGGTAATAATAATAGTAGTAGCAGTCAGTGAATAATAATAATAAATTATAGGCACTGTTTTAGGATTTATATACATTAATTCATTTAATGTTCAAATAACCCCATGAGAAAGTACCAAAAGTACTGACATCATACCTATTTTATAGATGAGAAATTATCAGTTTTGTGAGTTTCAAATGTATTTCTAGTTTTTATTTGCCATAGGGTATCTTCTGATTTCTTTCTTTATTAAATATCTTCACAGGCAGATTTATCCAACTTTTTTAGGTCACTTTTTGTTTTGAATCCATTCTGAGTTTATACAGAAATTTTTCAATAATTCTTCTAGCACTTTTTTTTCCATTTGTTTTGTCTGGAATTTATATCAGTGGAGTTGGAGACATGGATTCAACTATTTTTTCCCTAATGGCTAGCATCCAACACAGTTTATTGTATAATATAGATTTCCCTCACTGATTTGAGATTCTACTTTGATCACATATTTAACTCTATGAATTGGGTCTATTTCTTGACTTTCTATTCTGTTGCTTTAGTCTGTCCATTTTTCTCAGAGTTTCTCAGCACAGATCACAGTCTGACTCACCAGAGTAACCAATCTTTTCATAGTAGCTAAAAAAAAGTAAAATGCTAGCATCGTTAAATGACAATAAAGATTAAACTGTTAACAGAATTAAAGTGTTAATTGGTTTTAACTGCTCTGCAGAAAAGCTGTGCTTTGAAGAATTTCATTACTTTCTATAATTAAACATTAAATTTTAAATACTGAATAGAAACACCACTGGGTTTTCAGGAACATGCTCCTGCTCACTCCATTGCTGAGAGTTTAAAATTTCTGTGTGCATGGAGGATAAATATGTGTTTATTAAATAGGTACACAATATTGCAAAACATAGAGTGAGAATGAAATTATACAGCTGTGAAGAAGGACAAAATTGCCAGAGGTCAACTAATCCATCTGCAGCAAAATTTTATCTAGAGACCTACAAAGAATTATTTTAAAGTATCTATGCTTACTTTTTAAAAGTGTCTCCACAATTTTTGACTTGGTAAATTTCTTGTGTGTGTCATTTGGAAGAAAGACTGTCATTTTGAAGTCACTCGGTAGAGAGTCAAGTTTTGTAGAGATTCATAGGCAGAAAAAGGGGAGTGTCGGCTAATACTAAGATACTAGGGACTTTTCTCCAGGAACACTCCTCCAGGGCACCATATGTTAGGGCTGTTTCTCCGCTGGAAGGAAACTATGGGAACCATGGTTAGTGGGGTGCCTCACTTGGAGTTCAGTTTCCTAGGAATGCATACGTCCCCATGATTTCTAGCTCTCCGTTATTTATTAGAACACAGCAGAGACAAGACTAACACTACTGTTATTTCAAGTGATTCTGGATGTGAGGGGTGAGGTAGGATAAAGAAATAGAGGATACTCTTTTAGATTCCCTAGAAGAATATAATGTGAAAAATAGCCATTTAGAGAAAAGACTAGGATTTTTAGATTCCCACTATATTTAAATATATTGACAACCTACCACATGCTGGCTGTCTCAGAGGAGGGGGCTCCCAAGACCAGCCTCTGGATCAGTGACTCTCTAAAAGACTCGTAAAACTAAGAAAAGATATACTCACAGTGTGGTTTACTGCAGCAAGAGATAAAGATTAAAATCAGCAAAGGGAAAAGGCACGAGAGATGAAGACCAGGCAAAGCTTCCAGCCACCACTCCCCGCCAGTGGAGCTGCATGAGGACACGCATAATTCTCATGTGTGACAACATGTGAAGTGCAGTCAGCCAGGGAAGCTCCCCTGAGCCTCGGTGTCTAGGGTTTTTACTGGGAGTCAGTCATGTAGGCATGCAGCACCCCCAGGACTGACCTCAACTATTTAAGGCACCAGCCTGGATCATGAATGCCGGTAAAAACAGGCATTCATCCTCAGTCACATTGTTGGAATAAATTGATCCGGTCACACTGGTGCAGCATGGCCCAAGGCCTACGACTTACAGAAATAGGCAGAATATTCCAAAAGCTTAGAGGTTATATCCCAGAAACCAGCAAAGGATCCATCCTGAAAACAGGATTCTTTGGAATGTGCAGGGTTGGAGGAACACAGACCTGCTAAATTAACCCTTTCCTGACTACCATCACATATGTTACTTCATTTGATTAATTAAAAAAAAAAAAAGAAAAAAAGCTGTGACAAAAATGTTGTCCCATTGTATAGATGAGGAGTCAACAGGTAAAGTAACTCACTCAGGTCAATCTCATGTTGCCTTCTTCATGGCCCTCTGCTTCTCCCCAGTAGCAGATACTGTACTAACGTGTGAGTCTTTGACCAATGTTTTCCTTCCCCCACTACTTGAAAAGCCTCAGAGCCAATGGGCCTTGTATATTTTTCTCTCATAGTCATCCCCAAGCCCAAGACAGTGCCTGGCTTATACTACCTACTTGAAAAATACGTGATAAATTTTTATAGCAGCCCAAGCCATCATGGTAGAAATTTGTGTCCTAGTCTTCTGAGTCTTATACTGTTACAATTTCCCTACACCACAATGTAAAAAAAAAAAAAAAAAACCTGAAAATAAGTATGTCAGTCCTATTTACCTCTTAGAATTTTTATGAGGCCCTAGACTCAGAGCTGGAAGACTCAGGTCCTATTCCTCAGGGCTGGAAGAATTATATTTTTCATCATTTTATTTTAGATAAGAAAAAATATTACCTTTGTACAAATAATTTTCATATGAAGAGCAAAAACATTTGTAATTGTCTACAGATATCAATAGGAATCTAGTTTGGAGTCGGGAAAGACAAACATCATTTATGTTTTCACTTTTTCCCAAAATGAGTGCAATTGAGGGTATGTTGGCGGCCCCAGAGTTAGGAGATTCAAATGTAACTAACACTTCTGTTTTTGCTCTTCCCAAGTTAAGAATTCTTTGGAGTTGTTTGCCCTTTTTGTCATATTTCTTCCTTTATAACCTTCAGTTTTTACATATCACAGTCTGAAAGAGCTGTACAAACATGGCTTTTAATATGTCCTCATTTGGGTCCAGGTATCATCTTTCACTCCTCTTCAATGAAATGTTGACCTGTGGGAAGAGTTCTGTAGGCCAGTGAGTCTTAAACTATAATGTGCATATGAATCACCTGGGAATTGTTAAAATGCAGATTGAGACGTGGTAGTCAGGACACGTTCCCAGCAGATGCTGCTGGTCCGGGGACTATGCCTTGAGGACCAAGTCAAAAGCCATCTAAATTATTTCATCTTTCTCCTCATCATCTCCTCTGCTATAGGTCTGCTACCACAAAACTGTTCAGACAGGTATGAAAAAGTCTCTATATCTATTCCCTAACAGCCCCCCAAAACCACATTTTAAACAATAGCCAGGGAAACCTAAGCTATTCCAACAAGGCTGACAAAAGTCATGAACATGACCTTCAGCTTGGCTTATGTACAAACATAGAAAGAGCATCTTCTACTTAAAGTTTCTTTACTTTTTATGTTAATATTTTAAGTGACTTATTTCTTGATCAAAGGATGAAGTTTATAGTAGTTTTTATTTCAAAGACTGAAAAAAAAAATACCTTCCTGTAAGCATTCAAACTCCCCTACTGGGCAGAGTTGAGTCCCCAAAAATGGACAGGCATTAGTGCTTTACATCTCAATGACTGAATATGAAATGATAATTTTTGTCTTCATTATCTCATTTCCGAAGGCTAAAAAGCAGTGTTTTTCAGATGACAGTGAACAAAACCCAACTTCAAACAAGATGCACCCACTACTTATCAATGGTTTTGCTGCTGCTGCTGTTGGATTTCCTTCCTGCTGTGAATCAACAAAGAAAGCTCATTTGTTTCACTTTGTGAAAACTCTTCATTTTTTCCCCTAGACTTTCCATTTCACGCTGTGTGGATTTTATTAAGATCTCTTTCAGAGAAGCTAAGTGCTGGCTCTATGAGGCCTAAGGGATCACAGTTGCAGCCTCTGTAATGTCTAAAGCCTCTTGAGACACTTCTTTTCTACTAAAAATTCCTTGGAGAATCATAGACAAGAATCTAAAATCTTTTTGGTGCTTGAAGAAATAGTTTGTCCTCATGAATATTTTGCTGTTATAACCTGAAAACCAACAGCACAGACATCCAGTTAATATTGAATATCCGAGTATTAATATCATATTGACACTGGGTGGGTCTTTTTGAAGTCCTTTAATTATTTTCAAAATATTTTTTTCATTTCAGAATTAGTTTTGTTAATAACACATACTTTTAATCCTACTAACTGACAACTTCTCGGTGAGTTTTTTTCCAGTGAAAAATTATGATTTAAAAAAGTAATTATAATTAGATAATTGAAAAAGAATTTGTATTCTGTTTTTTTCTGTATCTACATAAGAATTTTAATTATAGGCTCTCAGAAATGACAGTAATAGCTGAATAATGTGCTATCTACAATATTGTATCATAATAGCATAATGGTCTGTATGACAATAGCAAATAAAAATACTATAATTAATCCAGCCATTTCTTTTCTTTTTTTTTCAATTTTTTTTTTATTCTTAACCCCAAACATGTTTCCAGACAGTGATTTCTTTATGGTAGATACTTAGATTAGTTAAAAATTTTCTCTATGATGAAATTAGTAATAGCCAATGTTTTTGAGCACCTAATATGTGCTAAGCAGCACTACAAATATTTTTGTGTCAACTCTTTTAACCTTTGTAAGAATCTTATAAGATGTATCCTATTATTACTTATTTTTTAAAGGAGTAGAAAGTGGGTATTTAGGTAAGTTGAATAACTTGCCCAGGGTCACACTGCTGGTAAGTGGCAGAGACAAAGTTCAACTCAAATATTCCCATATTCAAATTGAGTCTCCTTTATACTATGTTGTACCCTAGGCCATACCAAGATTTACTTAAGAATAACTCAGTTTAAATAAAAGATTCAGCCCATGTATGCAAATTGGTAAACTAAAAAATGTATAAAACTAAAAATGTATTTAAAAATGTATGGTCTTTTCCTTGGTTCCATTGAGAAAAAAATTGCAGATTTTTCTTAAGTTCTTTAAATTTCAGGAACTATCAACTCATAGCTGATAGTGCTCTATTATATTACAAACTTGAAAATCCTTAAAATAACGATTGGCTTTCATTCTTTAAATATTGTTAAGGCGTGCACTGCCATTACCCAAATCACTTTTTACCTGTTCCTTTACACTGTTGTGAACACTTCATCTTTAAAGATCCAAATATACATGGGTTTTCACCCTTAGTTCTATTCTCCTGTACCATTTAAAGAAGCGATTTTTGGTTGGTTTGGTCAAGGAGGAATCTGCTTCACTAACTCCGGGGAAAGTTCAGGAGGAGGTAACACAAGGGCAAGGGCATCTTGGATATGGGATACTGTTACATGTGAAGACCCATTTCTTTCCCTATCTCTGTTCTCACAGAATGTGTGACACAGGAGAAGGACTATTCACTTTTCAAACAAGGGAAGGAGAAATGATCTATCAGAAGGTCCATTCTGCGACACTGGCCATAGCTGAGCAACATGAAAGATTAATGCTAGAGATGGAGCAGAAGGCCCGGGTAAGGCTCCCTCCTCGGTAACCTAACAGCTTGGAAATGAATGTCACTGAGGTCTGATGTGCATCGTGTACATGTGGGTCTGTTCATGTCAGCGCCTCGGTGTCCACCCCTGCCCTGGTCCCAGGGGGTGAGCCCCAGTCACCAAACCTGGGAGGCCCATAATCTCCTCTCTCCTGATACCCTACTCGGTAGATCACAAAAGAAGTTATTGGGGGCCACTAACTGCGAGCTCTGCACCTGTGCGTGACCTATTGCCTGGGTCACCTGAGGGGTAGAGGATGAAATGAGAAGCAATGCCGTCTGCCTGTCCCCACGTACCACTGGACAGTCCGAGAGTCAAATGTGGGCTCAGAATAACTAGGAAAATTAAGTTACTACCAGAAAGTAACTTTTCTTTTCACTTTTATCTTTGTCTTAGGTGCTTTTAAACTTCTAGCTTTTTCTGTGTATATTTCAGAGCCAATAATAAAATGTTTGCAGAACATTAGACTGTTTAGCAACAGAATAATTTGCCTATTGTCTTGTCCTAAAACTGTACTACGGTTTTAGGGTCCAGCTAAGAAATAACTTAGTAAAGAATCTGAAGTAGTATATTTTACAGCTCGCTGAAAAAACTGATAAGCTTTACTACTAACTTGTTTGAAAAGCAAACAATGGGATGAGTATTGGCTATAACGTGAAGAGATGAATATCCTGTCTTTCTTCAGGCTTTATGAAGATGCCTTAGACTTCAACTCTGAGGGGACAGGTGGTGCCCAGGAAATAGCCCTAATTCTCTTTGGGAAACATCAATAAGTCTATTCCAGTTTAAGACAATGAAGTTTTATATCTGGTATTATATTAGCTTCAATTTTTAAAATTCTACATAATATTTTGAATTATAAAAGAAAGTTCTCTTTTTTTTTTTTTGAGACAGAGTCTCACTTTATTGCCCAGGCTAGAGTGAGTGCCGTGGCGTCAGCCTAGCTCACAGCAACCTCAGACTCCTGGGCTCAAGCAATCCTGCTGCCTCAGCCTCCCAAGTAGCTGGGACTACAGGCTTGTGCCACCATGCCCGGCTAATTTTTTCTATATATATATTAGTTGGCCAATTAATTTCTTTCTATTTATAGTAGAGATGGGGTCTCGCTCTTGCTCAGGCTGGTCTCGAACTCCTGAGCTCAAACGATCCGCCCACCTCGGCCTCCCAGAGAGCCAGGACTACAGGCTTGAGCCACCGCGCCCGGCCGAAAGTTCTCTTTTTTAAAGGAAGAAAACAAGTCGTTTAACAAATGATCATATGCTATTCTTAATGCATATTCCTAATGCATTTCTAATTTCCTCAATACTACATATATATTTTTATCTCTCCATCTTGGATATGGTTAAAAGAGCCTAACACTGAGGGGGACATTGACAAGTCAGGCTTGTCCAGGACCTTCGCCCCACCGTTGGAATGGAAGAGTAACTTGAGCATTAGTAGATTATTAATATGTGAGTGTGGAATTGATTAAAGAATGATCCATAAGAGACAATTAAGATTTAACTTCCTAGAAATATTTGGGTTAAGTTTAACCCACTGTAGAATTACCTAATTAATATGACATTTTTCTAGTGGTTTAAATCAGGTGGAAAAATATAACTACCAAATTTTAAATCATTTCAGAGTCTTGTACACTCATTATCAGCCCATATTTGCAATCTGCTAATGCTCATTTTCAACCAAAATTAACCATCGTGATACCACTTGTTATTGGTTAATAGTTGTAGTTCTTCTGTACTTATAGTTGTTCTAACAGGCAATGGCTCGTAAGTATGGTGATTTAAATTATATTTTCATGATGGAAATTCCAAGAGCTCTTTCATGCAACCATAATTATCTGCCATAAAGAAGAGTCCCCAGTTTGTGTCCTGGGCTTGCCTCCCAACACCACCACTTACTGGCTATGTAATCTTGGATAAGTTATTTAACTGCTCAGTCTCATTTTTTCTTTTTTTTAATTATTTTTTTTTTTTATTTCGGCATATGATGGGGATACAGATTTTAAGGTTTCAATAACTGCCCTTTCCCCCCCTCCCCCCACAAGTCTGAGTCTCCAGCATAACCATCCCCCAGACGGTGCACTTCTCACTCATTATATATGTATCTACCCATCCCCCCCCCCGTCCCCCTGTCCAATACACTATTATTGTAGTACCTATGTGTCCACTTAGGTGCTGCTCAGTTAATACCAGTTTGCTGGTGAGTATATGTGGTTCTTGTTTTTCCATTCTTGGGATACTTCACTTAGTAGTATGGGTTCCAGCTCTAACCAGGAAAATATTAGATGTGCTATATCACCATTGTTTCTTAGAGCTGAATAGTACTCCATGGTATACATATACCACATTTTATTA
>VSMD01010111.1:0-13339 GCA_008750895.1 Mirza zaza
GTGTGTGTGTAAGTCATTTCGAGTTACAAGAATGAAGTAGTCTTCATTTTTCCAACAATTCACAGTAAGAATCCTTCTAATAAAAATCCTCCCAGAGAGTTAGTGTATAGGTTTATGATAAAAATCAATCACAAAGATGAAATTACAGGTTATATAGGAAATAATTGATACAATAACTCATAATTTTTGGTTTTATGCTTTAAAATATATCATTTCCAACATATCTTGTGTACAGTGTAAAAGAAACAGCTAAATTCCAATATAATGTAAATTTAATTTCATCCATGAGCAAGAGGAGAGGATGCTCCAAATGAGATATTAATTATAGTGAGTTTTATTTCGGGTGGGCCCAATTCTTTCTACAAATAGTTGCCAACTTCCCTGAAAACAGAGACTCCTAGCTTGGCTTAACTTGGGAAAAGCATAATTATCTTGGGGCCCTGAGGTAGAGAATTGAGACTTTAATCCAAACCTTCCAGGAAAAGACATCAGATTTCATTTCTATCTCTCCATTGCTCCCACATGCAGTGAGAATTATTCTTGCCTGACAGTTAAGGATGTCTTTTGAAAAAGTCTTCATTTTGGCTTTATCTTGACAACCGGTGATACCTAATGCAGATAGAAGGGGAAAAGAATACTATGGCACGTATATTTTTTCCCCTATTAACTGAGTTTTTCAACCCAGTAAAAATTAAATACTAATTTCTTAAGTGCTTTGATTTGCCACGATTTCCATTTTATTTGCTAAAACTGTGTTCTGTAAATAGGAGAATCAAAATCCTTGGAAATGAAAATTATAGCCAGGAAAGATATTTCCTTAATCTAATAGAGGTACTGTAAGAATGTATTAGTTCTTTCAGCCAGTAGGCCCACTTTTGGCTCCATATATTCCCATGCTGGACTTGTTCAGTTTTGCAAAGATAAGTTCACTTTAGATAAATATAGCATGGTCTTGGCTATATTGGATGACTTTTTCAATTTATAGTGATTAGGAAGTAGCAACCTGATTATCAGCTGTCTTAAATTAATGTCATCAAAATTTTTTTACTGAGACTGTGTATTTGCAAAAGACTTTAGCAAAAGTGTCTTTCTTCCATCTCAAAGACAACGTTTATAGATTACAAAGTCTCTGTGCCTCCTTGTCTGTGCTCTGGATCTTTTTCTCAGTGCATTCCAAGTAAAAATTCCCTGTCACCATGAAGCAGATGATCTATCCCCTCAAACAGGACTCGTTTTTGGTTTCTCCTGGTGCTGTAAAATTAGCACCATTTACATTTTAACAAGGATGAATCCAAGGACCCTGTTGCCAGCTCTACCATATGGAAGGAGTAAATGTCACTTCTTTTCCAAGGAGCTTGCAGCCAGGGCAGCACAGGGACCAGGGCTGTGCTAGGGTAGTGCTACGGCCTGCAGGGAAGGTCAGCCCTGGGCGCTGTCCCTCCTAAGCCTGCTGCCCAATACAGTGGGCCCGAGACACAGCTCTTCCCAGGAGCCGACAGCATCTCAGTTCTGGGCTGAGCTGGAAAGGCCCATACTGAATTCCAGAGGCACTTCCTGAAACACATGTTTGTCTTGTTTTATTTGGAGGAGAAGAGAAGGTAGCGTATGTTGGCCGTCACCTGGAGTATTTGCCCAAATTACACATATGCTCAATTTGTAACATCTACTTAATGTCTAAACTACAGTCACCTCTGTCTTCAAAAAGCAAGGATCTTGTGAGTTTATTGGGGCATTTTTCCCTCTGATCGTGGGGCCCACATTATAGCTCGTAGTATACTCAGAGCCTGGGATATTTGTTGTCGAGGCAAGTGAGTCCAGAGGCCTCTCCCATCAAGAGAAGGCGAGTTGTGACTTGCTTCCCTCTGCTAAGGCCACAGAGCTTCACTGTGATTTCTCTGTGTGAACTGCAGCCTTAGAAAACATGTTCTGGCTTTTTCTACCCATACACTGAAAAAAATATTAGTCCTGACTGTTCCCAATCATCCATCATTCGGTTTAGGTTGTCAGATATTTACTGAGGCGTGAGATGCTGTGGCGCAACCCTGAACTACTCGGAAGGGCTTTCCATTGGAGAATGGGAATTGGGGAGCAGCTTCAGAACTTGCTCCCTGACGGCAGCTCACGGCCACGGCCGCATTGTACCGTGTTTCCGTGAAAATAAGACCCACCCATAAAATAAGCCCTAGCAGGATTTCTAAGCATTTGCGCAATAGAAGCCCTACCCCAAAAATAAGCCCTAGTGATGGGCGTGGCTGCGCAGCGTATCTGCACAGCCCATGCATTTCGTTGTGGAGGGGGAAAGAAGACAAGCAGCCCTTCTCATCTGCCCCATCATGACAGCTACTATCCCAGAGGTGACCAGAAAGGTGCGGGCAGCCCCACCAACAAGGTCAGCTCACCCTGTCAGGTCCTGGCCATCCTGTGCGTGCTGCAAGCTGAGGCTTTCAGGGGAAAATAACACATCCCCTGAAAATAAGCCCTAGGGTGTCTTCTTGAGGAAAACTAAATACAAGACCCTGTCTTATTTGGGGGGAAACACGTTATTATCGCAGTTCTTCAATTTTGTCTTGGACCAGTCTTAAGGACTTTTTGTTTTGTTTTGAATGTTGGTGGTTATTGCTCTGTTTTGAAAGGGCTTTTGACTTCTAGCACGAGCTCGGCCTGCCTTTTCAAACACATGTCTGTGGGTGCTTAAGAAAGTGAGCTGCTCCGTCTTCCCGCAGTACCCCCCTTTCTCTGTCCGGCCTCTCGCTGCCTTTTTAGGACCTGTACTGCTCAGGGTAAGAAAAGAGACATGGAATGAGGTAATTCAGTCACTTTTTCCATGAAGTCTGTCAACTTTTTGGATGAAGATTCATTAACAGACTATCTTAAGTCAGGCTTGGAACGCCATAAAACGCCTATGCTATTATCCTGCTAACCAGGACTTTCATGAGGGACCAAGCTAACCTATCTCTTATTAAAATAATTGATTGATTACACTTGATACCTGGCTAATGAATATTTTTATTAGAAGCATGAAGTTTAAATTGCCCAGAACTGGTTTAATATCCCTCCGCTTACACTCTTCCAGGGTGTTTACCTATGACAGCATGCTTAGGTAAGCTGCCATGCTCGGGTTCTGTTGAGGGGGAATTCATTAATATTGCTTTATAAAAATAATATGAAGCTCGAGGCCCCTGAACACAGAGGAACCAGTTTCCTTTTATCAAGCTCTATCTCTGTGCCATGCCGTTCATCACACAATACATTCCCAATTCCACAATGACTTCATTTCCTTATTATAACCCCAGATAGGCAGTTCAATGGAAATAAGAGGTAATGAGCAACTTCTATATACAAATGGGCCTTGGTTTTCTATTGTTTTGTTTTTTTGTTTTTTTTTTTTAACTTTCTAATGAAACTAATTTCTTTTGAAGCACATCGTATTTACTCTTTAATCTACATTTAGAAGTTAGCATTTTCCTTTGACTCGCCATCCTTGCAGGAAAAAGAGGCTAGGTAAAAGTTTCAGAAACAAAAAGATGGAAAGTGCAAGATCCTAAACTAATCTGTTCCTTTCAAAAGTCCCTCAGCACCTGGAGTCATCTGAAAGGTGACGATGACACTCACACTCAGGTGTCAGTAGCCAGGCACCCCCACCCTTCTGTGCTCATGTGGCCTCTTGAAGTGGGGTTAGCTGAAGCAAGCCCAGGCCCGCGGGGGTCAGCCATTTGCAGACAGGGCGGCTCACTCTGTCAAAGCTGCAGCTGAAAACGCCCGAGCCCCTGCTCATCGCAAGACCTAAACGATATGGCAGTCACTGATGCCTAAAGACTGACTTCATAACCTACCAATATTACGTTTTAGTCCACTCACACGTAGACTTTGACAGCGGGGATTTCAGAATCATTTTCTGATTCAGGCCGTATTAGATCAAGGTGCTCGAGGAAACAGCTCGGAATCGCTGGCATCCCTCGCACCCACGCGCTGCATGCAGGAAGAGTAGCTGGATCTCCGCGAGGGCTGCGATTCGCCATTCTCCAGCAGTAGCTAAGTTCCCAGGCTAGCTCACAGGAGCTGGCCGAGTGGAAATTGCTCAAATCGCCAAGTAACTCTTGGATGTGGACGCAGTTTCCTCCACTGAGAACATGCACAGTGCCTGGGGGCATCAAGACACTCAGACTGTCACCTTCTAGTGGAAACAGGCAGCTTCAAATGTGGTGGGTCGGAGTCTCTCTGTCCTTGCCTAAGCTATAGATGCCCAGGGCCCTGCACCCGGGGGCCCGGCCTTCCTAGTCCAGCCTCCTCCTTAGTGACCCCTCTCTCCCAGCCGAGAGGATGACAAAGGGGGCTGTTCTATACCCTGCACCGGGGGTTTGGAGGGTGCGGGAGGATGCTGGTGGAGTGAGGGGTCCTGAGAGAGGGAGGGAGCACACTCACCCTTCGGGAGGAGCCAGGCGGCTCTCCTGGGACCCGTGCGTGCTGGCCCAGGGCAGGCCGGGGCACACCACTCAGTGCTTATCAGTCTAGCCGCATAAGCCCAGGAGATAAAAGGCACAGTCTGGGGCCCACGCATTCAGGACTATCAAACAGTATATACATTTGAACATCCTTTGGACTCCCTCCTTCCCAGCAAAATGTTAGACGTTTTCTCATTTGTTGTTTAAATTAAAATTCCACGGCCTCTGCTTTGAACTGCAGCATTTTATCGACCCTGAGTCTCAGGACACTGTTTGATGTAATTAAGGTATTATGTGCTAAAGCCCGTGTGGTTTTCTCGTGTTTACTTTGTGGGAAAGGATGACAGGCCCATATGCAGTGTCTTCGTGCTAATACTCCGGTGCAGATTAGCCTGAGTGTCAGGAGATGGCTTGGCATTATCTTAACAGACTCTCTTTCCTTGAAGGGGGGTGGGGCGGGGCGGGGAGCATGTGACTCTGCTGAACCGGCTGTGTCTTCAGAATGTCCCCACGACACTGATTTCATTTCCTGGCAGGTGTGCTCAGTTTTTGTCCTTATTCTATCTGTGAGCCCCGGTACTGGCAGGATCCTCACGTGTACGAATATTGAAATTAAACCAGTGCACAGCTTTTCATAATAAGGAAACCTGCTGTGCGTGGCTAATTTATGGGCCTCTCCTTTTTACAGATCTTCCCTTTGTCTGGCCTGTATCTTGTAAAATGCCTTTTCTTCACCTGGACTGTTTCCAACCAGTAGTTCAAAAGTTTTAGCCTCGTTCACTCTCAGTTTTAGAAAGGCCCTGAGATCAGCCAACTGTTGGAGCAACTGGGAGGTCTTCCTCTTAGTTTCGTCAGAAAGAAGAGTACACGTTCCTCATCGTGTGGTTTAGGAAAGGGCTGGGGTTCACATCGTGGCAGCAAAGCCAGCTTGCTTTTGTTGTTTTGACGTTCGTGTTACACTGCCAAGGCCTGTGCCCATGGGCCCTGATGGGGAGTCACCAGCAGAGACAGACGGGAAATCTCTGCATGGATGCTGGTGTTGACTCCACGTTTCAGGCCGAGGGTTTTGCATCCAGAACGTGATCGCAGGCACCATAAGCCCCGTCCTGCTGCGGCCGGGGCTCTTTTCACACTAAAAAGGGAGGGAGGACGCTTGCTAACCCCTGGGCTCTCTGACTGCGTGTGGGGCAAGGCCCGGCGTAGGTGCACCAGGGTTAGGATTTAAAACATCTTCTGGCCTTCAGAGCCTGCAGTGAAGACTTGTAGAGGCAGACCCTGGGTTTTCATGAACCACGCGCGGGCTTTTGTCCGAATATCTGGCCTCCCGCGCCAGCTCTGTGGACTTCCCGTCCTTTGCGGGCAGGGAGGTGGTTCTCCTGACACTCGTGGTCCCGGTCTGCGGAGCTGGAGCCCCTGTCACTCACGCACACCTTGAACGGTCCATGCCGTCCGAGGCCTTGGCGGGAGGGCGGCCTCCCGGTGTGGCTGAGAGGGGAGCCCCGGTCTTCACAGCTGTGTCAAGTCCCTATGCCATGATCTTGTTGTCTTTCCCTCGTGCTACAGGGCCAAGCACACCTGCAAAAAGACGTTGCTGGAGGAGGTGCAGGAGCTGGAGACCAAGTCCAGAGTGATGGGGAAGGCCATGCTGCGGGACAGTAACGGAAAGAGGTGGGGCAGCGCCCTCGGAATGCTCTCGGAGCACGCGTCCTCCCGACCTTCCCCCCCTCTCCTTCCTGCCTTCCTCTTTCTCGCCTTGGTTCTCCCCGAGAGCACAGCAGGCTCAGTTGCAAGCGTTCGGGTGGTTCTCAGTGAGATTTAAATCTCGCTGTCTCCGGGGCCACATGGAATCCGACTTTCCGGGTGGCTGGGCCTGTCCCCAGGTAAGACGGGGGTTCGTGTTGGGTCTGGCTGCGGGCGGGACAGCCCAGGTGCAGAAACCGGCATCACAGCAACGTCGCCACGAGGCAGGAGAGTCCGGGTGTAGCCGGGTTGCCAAAGAGGATCTCAAAGCCAGGCCTCTGGACTCAGGCCCAGTTATCGTCCCCAGGGGCGTGTACGCACTGTGATGGAATGACACATGTTAGCAGTTCATGGGAATCTTCCTAAAGTCTGCTTCAGCACGAGGGGTGTTTTCAATGAACTGCTATTTTCTAATGGGTTTGAGAAGGACGTGGGAACTACCGGAACAAATGGTGCCGCTCGTGCCCCGTGTTTCCCAGAGTCAGCCTGCTCCTGCCTTTGGGCAGCAGCGGGACTGGGGCCAGTTCCTGTCCCATCACAGATGTTCTCATGTTGTCACCGTGCACTCTGTTAAAGCCATATATGCACTACCAAAGGAAGTGTCCTCGGGCCCGGGCACAATCTGCAATGTACCAGAAAGCCATTGCTATATTCTTAGGGATATAAGTGCCTAGAAAATTCTGAGCACAACTCTCCTATCAATGCTCAGAAGCAAATCCGTAACTAAATGCTGATGAAACAAAGATGCAGAAGTTGAATACTTTAGAGATGCCCACTTTGTGTTTTATAGTATTTATTTGTACCATCTTTTAAAACTAGGAAGACAAGGGAATTTTTTTTTGTTTTTTAAAGAAAGAGAATCCAAGCATGTTGAGAGGCTTTCAACATATAATTTCAAATAGATATTTTAGGAAAGGGATTGAAGTTGTGGTTTTTGTGCTTATAGATGAGTTACCTTTTTTTAGTAAGTGAGTTGATTAAGCGTTCATTGTACAGCAACCCTGCTAGTCGCTGGAGAAAAATCAGCAGTCAACAGGACAAAAATCACTGTCTTCAGTAAGCTTAAAACCGTGACTTCGTGAGGGCAGGAGGCCAGGTTCACACTAAGTCTACGCGTAACTGCCGCACGAGGCAGCACATCGTGTGCGTGGGGCTGTTCCGCCAGACGGTTTGGTGCAGGGCTTAGCACCTACGGAGTTTTCAAGAACCTACGACATTCTTTGAGACTTGAAAAAAAAAAAAAAGAAACACATTCATAGGCTCCAAAAATCAGGGAGTGGGAAACCCCTGCAAATTCAAATTAAGAAATGTTTCAAATTCTGTAAAATGTGTATCAGTCTTACTAACTGGTGAGCTTCCTAAGCTGGATAAGTTTTATCCCACTTAGAGACAACTTACAGGCTCTCCTATATCTCAAGAATTCTCACATATAGACACAGCGTTTGCTGAGCGAGCTGAAGCCACCTCTCAGTAAAATGAGAATTGCAGGGCAAAACTCTACAATCCCTTCCAAACATCTTACAGGAAAAATTGCGTGCGCCGTGGTACGAGAACGCACGCTAACTTGTTGGCTCTAAGGTGGGACAGGGTCTCGTTCTGGCCTGTGAGCTTCTGAAAACAGCCCTGACTGTGGGGTCGGTAAGCAGGACATTCAGAAGAGGCAGCGGCCCAGGGGGTCATCTGGCTGGAATGATCGGGAAGGGCTCTATGCTGGGGACAGACGGACAGTGGGGCTCTGAGGCTGTGACGGACTTGAACGGGCAGGACTAACGAGAGTGTGTTTTGGGCAAAGGGAGCGGCCTTTGCCAGGGCACAGGTCAGACGGCGGGCGGGGAGCACACACCCTACTCTGCTTGGAGGGCCGCACACGCATTTCGTAGTCATCTGGAGAATTCTGGCTTAGCCACCTCTCTGTGTGACCTCGTGCAGGATATGCCATGTAACGAGCCTCTCCCTGTCGTAGAAGGTAGCTCATACTTCCGGGAGGGATCAGAGCTCATGGAACAGCGTGTACGCCGCAGCATGTTGCCTGACCCGCAGAGGGAATGGCAAGGTCAGCCCCAGGCTGTGGTTTGGCTGGAGAGTCGTGGTGCTCACAGACGTCTCGGGCTGTCAGCCTTGAAAGACTGGCATGAGCCAGTCATTGCTTCTTGTCGATAAAAAGCACATAATTTTAAAAATTCACTTATCCTGTTAAAAATTCACTTTTAAATGTTCAGGTAGATATCAAAAAAAATAATTAGAGTTTTAAATGTGCTTCCCTACCTTCTACATTTAAAAATCCGTTTTCTGGTCCCTTTGTAAATTTCACTGTAGTTCTTCTAGTCCCAGTGTCTTGTGTCACTTTGGGATTCCTAGCCAGAAGACAGTTTGGGGGCTCTGCCCTGCTAATCCTTCTCAGCAACTCCCTGCCCCTTGTTTTTCTCCCTCCTAATTGCTCCCAGATTTTCTGGGTGGTCCATCTGCAAACTAGATAATGGTGGCTGCCACTCTCTGCAGAGAGACCACCGCCTCCCGAGAGCTGCTCACAGTCGTTCTCTTATCACCTTTGTTTGCTTCCTTCACACCTGCTTAGATGCCTGTGTACTCTGCTGTCCAGGAGGCATGGAGGGTGGAGACTTCTTCGGCCGGGTTCTTCCTTCTAGAGACTGTGTAGAACCCCTCCTTGAGCCCTCATGGGTATTCTTGTCTCTTCTCACACCTTCCCTTTCCTTCATCCTCAGCCTTGTCCAATTTCTCAGTTTACTCGTGCATCTCTCTAGCTGTTGGCCTGGCACGTAGCGGAAGCTCTGTGAGTATTTGTGGACCGACTGGCCAAAAACACCTAAGTCCAGTGAGGTGGCCGTGAGGCAGGAAGGTGGCCCTGCAGCGTCACCTGGGCTGGCATGCAGATGCTGGTATGTCAGCTCCTGCTGACAGCGGCCACAGAGAGATGGGGACAGTCACCGCTATCACAGAGCCTCTAGGGAGAGGGCAGTTCATCTCACTGCTTAAGAATAGAGCTAACTTAGAATCACAGACGGAGAGACCCATGCAAAGACGCAGAGGCCAGGAGCCGGCGCTCCTGACAGCCCACAGCCCTTGCTGCTTCCCTGTGCCAGCCAGGCCTCGGCACCCCCAGCCCCCAGCACCCCTGAACCCTCAGCACCCCTGACCCTCAGCACCCCTGACCCCCAGCACCCCTGACCCCCAGCACCCCTGACCTTCAGCACCCCTGACCACAGGGGCTCGAGGCTGCAGCACTCCTTAGGGCCCCTCAAGGACATTCTACCAAGTCATAAAACCTATTTCCAAGTTACTGGCAAATATTCCAGCACTTTTTCTTAGGAATGTAATCGTAGAAAAAAGAGAACAAAAAATCGTCATGTGTCAATCTTAAAAAACCCTCTTGTGCCAAATTCACAACTATAATTTTGAAATGGAAGCTAGGGATTCTAAGTTGCCCTCTATTTCTCTCATTCATTCAGTAAAATACTTTACCCTCTCATGTTATCGAACTTGTCTGAGCCCCAAACACGATTCTGTTAAACGTTACATCTTCGCTGACGTGCTTCTGCAAAAACCTCGTCTGCCGAAATTAACCTGTGGAATCGAAGCGTGAATAAGCCTGATCTCACGCCTGAGGTCAGACGAGACGATAACAAGGAAAGGTGAGGTCAGAGAATTAGGTATCTAGAAAGTAGAGTGAAGTAAGACAAGGCTTTAGGTAGTTAATAAAAAATGTTTGTCTTGATTTTAGTTTCCCTTGTTGAAGGAGTGCTTTTCTCCATGCGTTGTTTGTGCACCTTGTAGACATCAGACCCGTGCTAACATTTGGGTTGGTCACGACACCTTTCCCCGCTGTCATGCCGTGTTCCCCACCAGGAGGCAGCGAGGCCGGCCTGTTCCATGTGCGGGCTAGTCTTCCACGCATGTGGTTAGCGCGTGTCTAAAACCTGAGACACTAAGTGAAAGAAAATTCCTTTTTTTCCCGTGTTTTGGGTGATATTTTCCCCTCTCTATTCCTAAAGTGCAAGTCATCCAGTGTTTTTTTTTTTTTTTCTCATCAGTGGGAGAAAATCTACCTGTGTCCACTTACCTTTACAGATACAACACGAATGCCTAAAGCATCGCGTGCGATGACGGACGTTTTTATTTTTCCCCTTAATTTTTTTCGTTTTTCTTGGTGCGAGGTGAGCGTGTGTCCTGTAATGTTTTAGGTATTATGGCAAGCAAGAAAACAAGTGAGTATATTTGTTGGAAACGTGGAGTTTTCAAGTTCTGTGTAGCCTGAACACACAACAAGGAGCCCCTTGTCGCGGAGGGTCTCTCTGTTCGTCACAGGTGGGGCAGCAGGCGGGGCCGGCCGGGGCGATTTTCTCCCCTTTCAAGGCCGAGCCGTCCTGGTTGCTGCCGTCACCGGGAGGGCAGTGGGTTCCCTTTCGCTTAAGTGCTTTCGCCCCCCAGTGTAGCCCACTCTGAGCCTTAGGTGCAGGCCATGTGGCTGGCGGGCGGTGGCCTGGTCTCCCTTGGGTGTTGGGTTCTCGGGAACACCAGTGAGTGGCTCCACGACCAGGGCTGAGCCCCGCGCACATGCAGTAATCGAGGCAGCCGCCAGGCGTCCGGGAGGGAAACCTGAGCCGCGCTGCCAGGCCCAGCCCGGTGCCGCCCGGCTCCCATCTCATCAGGGCTGGTTCCCAATGGCCAGGCCCTGGCCTAGCCCGGTGCCGCCCGGGCTCCCCTCTCATCAGGGCTGGTTCCCAACAGCCAGGCCCTGGTCTAGACCTCGGAAGGAGCTCTGGGATCCTTACAGAGTGTTATCTGCTGAAAACTAGGGACGGAGCCTGAAAGACAGCAGCAGGACTTCTGAACGGACCACAGGCAGCCCTCTCCTTGCACTCCTTCGGAAACCAATTGCATTAAAGAAACAAAAAAAACCCAAAAACTCCCCAATCCAATCTGAGTGAGCACTCGATTCAGAAACACCCGTTTTGCTTTGATCTTTAAACAGAAATCCTTTGCTCTTTAAAGTAGTGTTTTAAAAGCTCTTTGGTGTTGTCACACCTCTGAGTCAAAACTGGTGCCACCGCCAAGGTGGACGAGACTAAAATCTGAGCTGCGCGGCATTACCGTGCTGTACGCCTCCCGTGTGGACCTCACGTCATTTCAGGGAAAATGCTTGTTTCTCACAGTATTGGCTGTTGGCGGTTCGTGTCTCTCTCGTCGCTTCGCTTTCCTCCCACGCTTTTCTCCCAAAATATGTATTAGGTGTTTATCAGCCAAAAACATAGGAAATGATGGCATCATCTCAGCAACCCTCTCCAGGCCAGGTGGCATGTGTCTGCGTCCAGCACCTGGGTAAGGTTTATTTTATTCCAGCTGCGTTTTTATTCCGTGGCTGTGTCGTGCGGCAGAGGAACAAGAAGACAGACAGGCCTGCGCTGGCCCCAGCTTGGCTGTGTGACCTCGGCCAGGTTATTGACTTCTCCGAACTGTCGTGTTCTTATCGTGCATTTGCTTTGGGGTTTAAATGAATAATACATACTACATCTGTAGCATATGTAGATGTTCAGAAAGCGTTAACATCCATCTCATCCCCTGACTTAAAGGCTGAATAACGATTACATTTTATTGGCCATTTCTAGCATGTTATGTTCTAACTTGGAGAAGATGTGAACACGGCAGGCTGCCTGATTTGTGTCATCGGGGCCCGCCCCCTGGGCTAGGGCAAAAAGCCGAAATCCAGCTGAACCCCAGGCGCGTCAGAGAGGTGTGGGCTGGACAGTGGTGAGCTTGGTCTTGGGGGCGTTGGAGGTCTAGTGGGTTCAAATCCTGGTGGCTTCCCAAGTCAGCCTTTGGAGTACCGCTTCAGGGAGCTCCCTTTGCAAAGACAAGGGTGTACCCAGCCCGGGCTGTCCGCTCCTCTCCAGACTCTCCTGCTGGCCTGCCACTGGGCGTCTGTCTGTGATACAGTCTGTCCACACGGGCAGCTCCTCCTTGGAGCCAGCCCTTCCTGCAGAGACGAACTGTTCCCGCACCGCACATTCCCTGTCTGTCTGCGCATCCCTGTGCGCGAGGTCTCACCATCTTCCCAGTGTCCTGGCCCCAAGGCCAGCCGCTTCTGTTCTACACGGTCCTTCTCCTGGTGCCCTGCTGTGGCGCCTGCCCCTCTTCACTGCCCCTTCCCTGCAGGTGAAGCTCGGCCCTACCACGCCATCTTCCCTCGCAGCCTCTGATGGTTGTCCGCCACCTGCTGAGCCCGCCGCAGACCAGGGCCACACGGCGTGTCCATGGGAGACTCAGCCTCCGCCCTCTCCCTCCTCACACCGTGCTCTTCTGTGTCTGAGGCTGCCCTTGGCCCTTCTCGGTTGACTGGCTTTACACAGCGGTGCTGGCCCTGGGCCTTGGGCACTGTCCCTGTGGACAGTGGGACAGCGCTTGTCCTGGAGGAATTTGCAGCCCTGGGGACAGACACTGTCCACCTCCAGGTGCTTTCTGATGTCACTGACTTCCCCGCTGTGACGTCAGCCTGAGCTTCCCTGAGCACATTCATTTTTAAAGTTTTTTTCCCATTACTAAAATATGCAAGCATATATAGTAGTAGAGAGAGTGGCGTAGTGAAAACTCAGGTAGATCCTCATTGCCCAGGTCTAACAGTCACCAGGGTTTTGCCACAGTCGCTTCATCTGGCTCCTTTTTGCTCTGATTGTGTCTTTGCTAAATCATACAAAGCAAATCCTAGATATCACCACGGTTGCCCATACTCCAGGCTGCCTCTCCAAATATCCCATTAGACGTTAAAACGTCTGTTATGATGCATAGTGTGCCTGTTTATTTATTAAATATAAACATCATAACTCCAGTGCCCATGATCACATCTCATACATCAACAATTCTTCGGCATTAATCGAATACCCAGTCCATAAACGGACTTTCCAGATTGCCTCGACCCTGCCTTTTTAGGGTTGCTCAGTTTGTATTAGGACCTAGGCAAGGTCCGCACATAACATCTGGCTCCTTTCTCTCTCGAGTCTCTCCTAATCTGGAGCAGTCCCCCCTTCCTTGCTTTTAATGCCGTGGAATTAACAGACACTGTGCCCCACTTTACTTTTATCCTAAACTGATCCCTACGCGCTGCAAATGCAAGTGTCCTCACGTGCAGAAGAGGGAACTAAGCC
>VSMD01010118.1:0-102941 GCA_008750895.1 Mirza zaza
TTTGATGTGCCTTCAGTTGTCTTCCTCAGTATTCCAGATATTTCATAGTCATCGTATTTATTTTCTACCCCCGACTTAGAAACAGCCATCTGTTCAAGAGCTTTTGGTTCTTCTTATTCGGAAATGATTTTAGGACCCAAATTAGGGTATTGTACCGCTCGTTGCTACTGGATAGTTCACTGTTTCTGGGGCCTTTCAGTGGAGAGTTCTATCAAAATCAATTATTGTCCTTTTTCTAGAAGTATTTCATGAGCAGTCAAGCATTTTCAGAATTATTAATGTAAAAATTCAGAACTATAGAAAGTTACAAATACAAACTAAAAGATATATATAATATCAGTATCCAGGGATAATTTCTATTGTTGTTCACAGCTTACGAATCTTTTGTTGTGTGTATATATATATATATATATATATATATACACACACACACACATACCTGTTAACAACTGTATTCATATTGAATATGTTGCTTTGTCATATTCTTTTATTTTTTATTAAAAATTATTATGAGTGTTCATACATATCTTTATCCTTCTAAATATAATTTTTAAATGATTGATATTATTCCACTCTATGGTTGTACCAAAATTTATGTGACTATTCTCCTATATTAGATAATTTAAGTTGTGTCCAGTTCTTGACTAATGTATATTATAGGCATAATTTTTTCTGTGCGTTTCTGATTTGGGTGTGATTGCTAAAGCTTGAGGAAATGTTTTAGGTTTTGATGCATGTTTCCAAAATACTATTCAGAAAACATTACATAACATTACATAGAGTTATATGAATTTTTACTCTCACAAGAAGTCCATGAACCTATGAGAAGTCCATGGAATCATGTCAACATTGTGTTCTGTTATTGTTTTTTTTTAAATGTAGTATTTGTAAATGATGAGACACTGATGTTGCCTACATAAATTCTTAGAGCATCTCAGATTTGTTTTCAAAAGATAAATCTGTAGATCTTACCGTGCTTGTAGAGGCTACTTTTCACTACCTTTGGCATCTCTATTAGTTAAAATGACCTTAGCCAGGCACCGTGGCTCACAGGTTCCTGGTTGGTGGGCAGCTTACTTCTACACTGTGATTTGGAAACCCGCTTTCCCTCCATCGGTGGCTCTGCTATCTCCAGGCCATGCCTTTAGGTCACTGTGCTTGTCCTCATCAAGCAGGAAGGGAAAAATGCTTAAGTGTTCAAATGTTAGGGAAAGAGTTTATAGGCCAGGCCTGGAAGGTAGGGTCTGCCACTTCCATTCCCCTTCCCTTGGCCAGCACTCAGTTGTATGCCATCTCTAAGAGTCGCCAAGCAGAGAAGTTGTGTGTTCATGAAAAGCAGAAAGAGTGTCTGGGGAGCCACAAGCCTCTCCTGCACAGTTTTATTTTGCTTTAGGGATGAAAATCAGATCATTGTAAGTTTGAAACATTAGTTTTGGTTGCTCAGAAGCAATTTTTGTTCATCTTGGATTTTTTTTAAATCTATAACCAGTAGATGAAGTTATTTAGTAGATGGGTTTCAGAATATTGCAGAAATATTGGTTCATTAAATTTCTAGGATATAGTAGTCCTCCCTTATCTGTAGGGGATATGTTCCAAGAATCCCAGAGAATGCCTGAAACTATGGATAGTATTGAACCCTATATATACTATTTTTTTTCCTGTACATAAATACCTATGATAACGTTTAATTTATATATTAGGCACAGTAAAAGAACAATAACTAATGATAAAATAGAACAATTATAACAATATGCCAGCATCACTGTTCTTGTGTTTCGGGATCATTATTAAGTAAAATAAGACAAATTTGAACACAAGCACTGTGATACTGCCACAGTTGATCCGATTAAGGAGCTGGCTACTAAGCCGCTAGCAGGGAGGTAGCACAGTGTAGACAGCATGAAGATGCTGGACAAAATGATGATTCCGGTCTCACATGGGTCACAGCAGGACAGTGTGAAATTTTGTCATGTGACTTGGGTCAATTTAAAAGGTGCACAATTTAAAACTTATGAATTGTTTATTTCTGGAATTTTCCATTTCATATTTTCAGGCTGCTGTTGACCGTGGACAACTGAAACAGCAGATAAGGAGAGAGGGGCTACTGTAGTGTAATGATAGAAGTAGTTGCCTTTTGTAAATGAAGAAATTAAATCATTTAGTTGTGTGAGAATGGCTAGCACAATTAGTATTAATTCACATACCTTATTTGGGCAGCTTGTGCTTTCTATGCTGATTTTATGGCACATTTTGTATGTATGGGAATAACTGCAAGGTATATGTCTTGTCAGTAAGTAGGCTCATTAGTCCTGTTCAGATGTGATAAAAACAAAAATAAACAAACCAATGAAAAATATCACAATGCACTAAACAGACACAAAGGAAAAGGGTTATTCGTGCTGCAAATTTGATTTTCCTTTTATTTCTAATAACCTTGATGCTGAAACTCATTAGATTGACTAGATTTTAAAAAAAAGAAACATTGCAAAATTAGAGGTCAATTAATTTATTTATGCTGTTTTTTTGAAGGTAGAATTGACTACCCTAAGGGCTTGGAATGGTTTTAGGCTGAGGGATTATGTTTCGCTGTCAGCACTTGCATTTCCATAGAAGGACCAGACTTGGACCTTGTCTGCCTCTCATCTTGAGGACCTGATGTGAATTGTATTAGTTTGGTCTTCAACTAAATTATACTATAGGAGGCAGGATGTTTTTCTTCTTCGCACGCTGTGGCATACCTACCAGCTCTGTCAGGAGTTAATGATTCCCCTGCCGTCTACCCTGACGTGGCCGGACTCCAGGCCTCCTTCCAGTGTGGCTGTCAGTGAGGTGCTTGCTTTGCTCATGGCATCCATCTGCTATCAGTGTCTTGTAGAGTGCAAGTTAGGGAATTGCTGATCGAGCGCGATTTTTAATCACTTGCCTAATGGAATCAGCACCAGTTGCCGTGTCCTCACATCTTAAAGACAGGCTGTGCCCATCACTCCTGGGGATGGCCTTTCTCTGGTTTGAAGGTGGAGAGTAGATGAGAACGCTGGAGATTGACCTCTGATTGACTATGGTCGAGATGGGGTTTTCTGTTTGGGTAAAGGACATACCAAAATATAGGCTTCTGGAGTTTGTTTTTCTCAGGATTAACATCTGATAGTTTTGTCAGTCTGAAGTATTCGCTTAACTTTCATAATGTGGTTCTTTTATCTGCATAAGAGATCACTGAATGGTGATAATATTGACAGGACCCAAGAAATTGAAGCCTTTATATTTAAAGAGAGTAGAAATGATTTTAGATAATCTTATAGTCATTAAACCTTGCATACAGGGAAAAGATGATAAAAGAAAGAGTGGCATATAAGATAGAAAAACTTCCATGAACTTTTCAATTAAGTATTACCAATATTCAAAAATTTTTGAAATGAATACGTGATACACGTAACAGTATAAACAGATAAATGTATCAAAATTACAGGTATGAGGTTTTGGAATTTTAGATTTGTTGAATGCTTTGTTTAGGTTATTTACAGCTAAGATTGATCATTTAAGTTCTATTGTGTCCATCATTTATAAATAATGGTGTGTTTATAAATGACTGTCAAATTCCTTTTAATTAATAGTGTAAGCTTGATTCAATTTAGCTTTTGAAATAATCAACCTCTATTACAATCAACCAGGGCAGCTTTATTATCCACTAAACAAAGTCATTATAATTGGATTGACTACACATACCGGGGACTCTGTATAGTCTTAGTGGTTATTAAACTCTTGTCTCTTCCTTCCCTCCTTTCTTTTCTGTTCCTTCAATAAAATGGTGCTATTAGGCATGCCTTATATTGACTCATCCAAGTTAGATGAAAAGATTTGTCCGACAGCAGGAAAGCGTGGGGGAGAAAATTCTAGTTTTCATGTTTTCAGAATTAACAAGCTGAACCAATTAGTAAATATTGTTCACCAGAGAAATACTCATTTTTGATTAAACTCTTATTCACAGAGAGCAGAAAGTCATGGATCAAGAGGGGGTGTGTGTGTGTGTGTGTGTGTTACATGAGTGATCCAGGGCAAGAAGAAGAAACTACTTTATTCTTTGAATTTTGCAGATCTTATGGTTTGGTCTATTCCTCAGCAGTTCATTCTACTGTACTGTACCAACTTACTAGATGACATACAGGGTGACCTAATTTTCCCAGTACCGTCCCAGTTTCTTAGCACAGAAAGTCCCATATTCTAGGAAGCTCCCCAGTACTAGGCAAACTGGACTGGTTGGTCACCCTGGGTGACAATCCAACCTCATGTGTGACAGTCTTTAGGATCTGGAATCTTGAGACTGGAATACTTGCAGACGACTTTTAGTTGGACTTGAGTTAAGTTTAAGACAGGAAAAACGTGTTTGTTACAGCAACACTCTTCAATCAGGCCCTCATATCAGCGGGGTTTGTAAAGGTAGTGTTAAGACTTGTATGATTAGGATTTTTTAAAAAACTCAGTTTGATGAATGAAATGACTGCCGTGCAAAGCACCATGCTGAATCCGCAGGGGAAACTCAGCCAAATGAAGACGGAAACTATTCTTTATTTGAACGTGAAGTTATTTTGCACATGGCCGGGTGACTGGAAATATAGCAACACTGTGATATGTCAGTGAGAAAATGAAATTGTCTGCAAAGAAAATGGAAACATTAGATTAAACAAGTCACTGTGAAAGTCATTAGGACAATGAAGCTGTCTGGTGGGTATTAGATAATAATAATAATAACGATACTAGATCAAGGCTGCTGGTGGCCAACAGGGGATCTTTATGTGAAATAGAACACACTGTGGGCGTGAGGCATGGTGGCTGCATAACGTTTGAGTGATGGGCACCTTTTGCTCTTTTGGGTGAATTAGTTAAAGGTCCCCCTTCCTTAGGGTAGGTGCAGCCAGTGCCTGGGCACACAGGTAGTTGCGTGGAGCGTGTGCCGCATTTCTGCTTTTGCAGCCACTTTAATTTCTCTGCCTCAGCCGGCTCCCTTGTGCATGTACAACCTGTGCAACACACGGCACTGTCTGACTTCTGTGTCCCAGCTGAATTCAAGGAGTATAGTGAACAAGAAAAAATGACGAAGGCCAAATTAAACCTTTGTCTTCTAGGAAAATATTTGGTATTTTTTTTTCTTCTCCTTCCAGGAAAGAGGGAGCTCACAAGACTTGAGAGAGATTCAGGTTTTTTTTTTTTTTTCTGTACTAATCCTCGCTGAAGTCCTTGACTCATTTGTCCCTTGTATTTTTCTGGTCATGAAGGACAGGCTATAAGGTTTTAGTATTTTCAGCTGATTTCTAGTCACTATTCTCATAATGGCTACTTTGGGTGCCTTCACGTGCTGGTCACTGTGTGGAGCCACTCATGTGCATCATTCATCTCCTTGGAATTTTCTGGACAACCTTGTAAGGTAGAAGTCGTGATGGCCATTTTGTATCTGAAGTATTGAGACCCAGGGGGACCAAAGGGTTTGCCTAGTCTCCTCATCTCCCTGCTTGTGACTGAGTCAGCCGGGATTCAAACCCAGGTCTGTGGGACTCCATGGCCTGTGGTCCCTTCACCACACCCAGCTGTCCCTGTAATATCAAGGGTGCCATCTTTCGAGAGCACAGCATGAGGGACCCTAAGCAACCAACCCATCATGCACAGAAATAACGAAAACTTAGCACACTGCAATAGTATAAAATTAACTTCTCAATTTTTTCTTTGGGAAATATAAGTAAAATATAATTAAATGTGTAAATATATACATTAATAATATGTCTGGGATTGAAATTTCTAGTCCCTTTGGCAACTTTACTCCTAAGGCTTTTTACATTATGTTTTAAAATGTGACTCTTAGGCCTAGAAGGAAATTAGAAGAAAGTTTGAAAAAGGACATAAAAATAAACAAGCCTTTAAAAAATCATATAGATTTAATTATTATGGATTTCTAACTTGCACAATACTGACAGACATACGCAAGCATTGGAACCCCGACAGTTACCTGAATAGTGATTGTTTGTATGCTGTGTATACTCTGTGCCAAGAACCACTGCGATTCTTATTTTTACTCTAAAAACTTAGTTATAGCTTTCTCCTCAGGAGCTCTCAACGTGAGTGACTATTGGAATTTAAAAATAAAATCAAATTGACTAGAGCTGAAACCTCACAATTTTCACCTTTTTTTTTTTTTTAGCTTCACATATTTGTCCTCCATGTCAAAAATAGAATTCCAAGTGAAATAAAACTTATTTTTTGAAAAATCTCATTTTTGGGAGAAAGTGAATTTTATAGGTGCTTGCCAAGAAACTGTAGGGAACGACTTGATCCTCCACTTTCTAGCTCTGTAGCTCTGACACTCAACCCTCCTGTCTTAAGTGTAAAGGGCATTAGGGTAGGGGCCAGGGACATCGATTGCTCCCTGGGTGGGTTTGTTTGGACCAAGAAAAGGTTTCTTTTCTCCTGCGTTGTTTTCCTCCCTATAAAGGGTGTTGTGTTCTCTTAGGCCACCTGCTTCACTGCAGCCTCTGACCATGTGCCACGAGGTGATCTATTTCAGGAGCAGACCAGGCTGCCAAATGTCCTGCTTGGCCCCTGGGTGAACTCAGTGCAAGAGACCACGTGTGTCTGAGAGCTGCTGGATTTATCGTCTGTTGTTCTGAGAGTGACTTCAGATCATGTGAATGAGAATGGGGCGAGGGGAGAGCGAAGGAGGGCCCTAGATTGAGAGCTGGATTGGATAGGATGGCTTTTTGTAAAGGTTTCAGTGAGATTTCCTCCTCTCTCTGCCCTACGTTGAAGCTGCCTGGATCTGTAGCACAGAGCCCAGCCTAAGCTCAGGCATGAAGGTGGACTAGAAAAAGGGAGTGAGAGACCCACCTGGGCCATCCTACGTGGATGCAACAAGCAGAGGAGAGACCAAGGTCTCAACCTGTAACACAGAGTGACCCCTGCCACTTGCAATGGGCCCGGTCAATGTCCTGGGTACTGGCCGTAAGGTTTGAAACTCCCAGGGAACAGGTCAGAGTTAGGAACATGGGGGAGGCAGTGGAAGTGTTTCCTTCTCTGTATACCGCTGCAAGTACTTAATGAGCCTTAGTGACAGGGACAACACCAGGTTAAGGACTGGGGCAGGCTTGGGGACATTGTGCCGCCCGGGTGAGATTGCTTTGCCTGTGGGTGGCTGAGCAAAAGGGAGATGGAATCAACATCAATCATATAGGGAGATTATACTGCTGCTCAAGCTTCCAGGGTTGGGAGCCTGCATTTTATTAATAACATTCTTTTATTCAAATTTTAGACACTTGACCTTGAGACACTTTCAAAGGTGTACCAAGTACAGGAGTAGATACTGCCTCCTCTTGTGGGCTCAGGACCAGAATGCATATCAAGTCCCAGTTCTGCTAATTGATGCCTTTATGATACTGGGACAGTTAACTCACTTTTTTATGCCTCGGTTTCCCCATCTGTAAAATGAGGATAGTGATTGCATCTGCTTTGTAGTTGTATGTATTTAAAGACTTGGCGTGTGTTTAGAACAGTCTCTGGCCCAGTGTGCACTCAGCAAATGTTAGCTGTTATTTAAATGTTAAATACATGTATTTATTCTTTTTATATATTGCTCCTGGGCCCTAACTCAGTGCTCAATGCTTTGCTTGACAAATTCAATATTGTTGTCTGAATAGTCTGATGTTTTTCATAATGATGAAGTTGTAGCAGGTTTTTTGTTAATTTCCTAAATTGATCAGGTACATCTTGGTATCCTGAATTTTCATTCTTAAGCATAGGTCATTGATATGTTTATACTTCTGATGTGTAGTATGTGAACTTTATGCCTCCTCCTGGGAATGTGAAGACAGAGATTTTGTTGGCAGTGATGTGAGAGATAGCAGAACATTTATGGTTAAGGCACAGTCTGGATTTATATTCTGACTATCCTCTCTCACCACCTGTAAGTCCTTGGGACAAGTTATTTGACCATTAATACGTCGGTCTTCCCACTTATAAAATGGAGATATTCATAGTGCCCGTCTTATAGGACTGTCCTACAGATTACATGCATCAGACCTGTGTCCAGGACACCGTAGACATTCACTGAATGATCGCTGCTGCCCTTACTATTGTGAACAGAAAGCGTATTTCGCCAGTTTACCCGGACAGTCACAATATTGAATCATCTTTATCACTAGCTTAATTTTACTTGAATTTATCAGCCCACATATCCCAGTGAGAGGTTCAGAAAACATAATTACAGTATTATTTCCCGTTTTAATCTTTTCCTTAGTGCAAAGGCTTGCTTGTGTACTTGCAGAAATGAGTGTTGCAAATAGCATTGATTTCGTTGCACGGATTCGTTAGAGTCTCTGGTGTGCAACAAGTTTAGACGGATGAAAATAAGGGAAGACATACAGTGAATGAGTGGTCCCAGAGGAGATCGTGTGGTGCAAGTAAAAGGTGTTGAATTTGCCACCAGAAGACTCCATTCTGGTTCTGACCCACTGCTCTCTAGGTCCAGATCTGTCACATGGGGACAGTTCTCTCTGTCCTGCGCCCCACATTAGGATACCACGAGGATTAAATGTTAGAATGGATTGAAAAGCTTTTGGACACATAAATGCCACATAAAAACATAATATGTATCCTCTTCTAGAGTGTTCTTATTTTGCCAAGTTAAATATTCTGGCTAGTAGAAGTTTTTGTAGATACCAAATTAATGACCAATTATCAAAAGATTAAAAATTATATTAGGAAAATACTTAACACCTAAATCATACTGCTGAAATAGATGTAGCACATGCTTTTCTCATTTATCCTGTTGATAAGGTCTCTCCATCCCCTTATACTTGAACTCTCATATGTTTCCTAATATGGTATCCTGGAAGTTCCCAAAGTAATCGTCGTCTACTTCCTGGTGTCCGCCATTTTCCCCTGGGTCTGCTGGGCCTGTTCTTTGTTACGGACCTCAGAGTGGGCACGATACCAGAGTCAGACAGTGCTGATGCTGCACTGTTGGAAATCAGGTTGGACTCCTCTCTGCCTAAAGCTCTTCACTAACTGTATATTGCCTTCAGAATGAAGTCCCATCTCCAACAGTAAGATGTGAAGATCATGGCGGAGCAGCCCCTGCCTACTTCTTCAGCCTCTCTGCTCACTGCTCTGCCAGCGTTAGATCTTCTAGCCATTTGGAGTCCTTTCAATTTCTCCATCCGAGCTTGCCCTCTCTCAATCCTAGGCCCCTGTATATACAACTAATTCTTTCTCTTTCCCCCTAATTCACTTCTCATCTTCCTCACGTGTTACCTTCCTTATCGCTGGGAGCATCCTTGTCTGTCCCACTCTCCATTTCTGCTGCCTGCTCTTCTCCATGGGGCTGGCTAGTTGGTCATCTCATGACACAGTAACACCCCCCATCCCCCACCCCCGCCCCCAGTCCTGCTCACTCTCCTTCCTGCCGCCTTTTCTCACAGAGAATTTCACAGTCAGTGCATGGTATATGGATGGAGCTTGGGCTTCAACCTGCGGCAACCACTACCTGTGTTAACCTTTGAAAGGATATCTATTAAAAGGCCTTTCAGGAATTGTGCACTGCTCAATTTCATTCATTTTTAGGAAAAACATTTATCGAAGACCTTTATGAACTGATGGAGATATTGTTGTTGACCTTTATCGTTTTTAATTAATTAGAAGTTGCTATTGTTTGAATGTGGTGTCCCCTCCAAAATTCACATTGAAATTTAATCCCCACGGTGGAGATATTAAGGGGTGGGGCTTTTGGGGAGGTGGTTAAGTCAAGAGGGTGGAGCCCCCATGAATCATTGGCGCCCTTGTAAAAGAGGCCTCAGGGAGAGTTTGCTTCTCTTGCTCTTCTGCCATGTAAGGACACAGCAAGAAGGCCCTTACCAGACACTGGGTCCTGGTGCCTTGATTTTAGACTCTGCTGTCTCCAGAACTGTAAGAAATAAATTTCTGTTCTTTAATGCCCAGTCAGTGATATTTTGTTATAGCACCACAAACAGACTGAGGCAGAAATCACTGTGTTGTTAGCATGCAGAAATCCCATTTAATAATAATCTTTGTTGAAGGCCTGCTGAATAAACCAGCTCCATTTTACTTCTGTGTTGTATATAGAAGTGAATGCTTTGGATTAGGATTTGGGTTTGGGTCTCACGTCTCCCTCTTGCCAGCTGTGAGATACTGGATAAGTACCTCCTTCCGCCTCCTTCCCAAGATGGGGACAAGGAGGGACAAGGGTTGTATGAAATAAAAAGGTGAAGTGCTTATTAGCACAGTGACTGGTGCGTATTAAATGCATTAAGTACCCCCTATTACTAATGAATTGAAACTTCCCGGGGACTGTCAATGAGAGATAAAGTGCAATATCTGAAATTTTTAGAAATGAATTTTTGCTATTGCTTGTAGAAGGAATAAAAAAATCTGAGCCTCTGACTAAATTAATGGTAGAGGGAATATAAATTGGATTCTCTGACTAAATTAAGGAAACTTAAACTCATGACCTTTGACACTGAAGGACCATGACCTTTTTGTAAGTCAGTTAAAATTTCTGGGTGTTGTTTTTCTTCCTACCTATAAAACTACCTAAGCTGTACTTATCCCATCCACCTCTCAACTTTGATTTTCAGAATGGTTAAGAGAACTGAAATTATATTCCCTTATGCCTTCTCTGTCTTTATTTTCACCATTTAATATAAAATAATCTATGTAAACGTTTCTTTGTAAGTAATATGAATATAAAATCTCTCGAAGAAAAATTTCCCATAGCCATAGAGTGGGGTATTGAAGGTCAAGTTGGGTTTCTGAGTATATAGAACTGAAAAAAATGCATTATTCTTCCTTAGAATAGTTAGCTCCTTCCCTCAGAATCTTCATTTAAATATCAAAGGAGACATCAAAGATTGTTCTTCTCCTCCACAGAATGCTTTGCTTATTAGGGTTTGGATGAAGCACTTCAGGGGTTCTAGGATAAGTGTGCTAAAGAGGGAACCAATAGACACAAATTTCTTTTGTTATTAAGTGTCAAAAGACACTTAAATTTCTTTTGTTGTTTTTGTTAAACTTATAATCTTATGTGAGCTGTGTCTTTGCTCTATTATGGTCAACTGAGAAATCTTTTTTCTTGTGTTTCAAAGAGAAGCAGTATTTATGAATTCTTATTCAAAAAGTTCTGAGTTCAAATTCTTTTTTTGGAGGGGGAGGTCAGAGTATGTGACTTTTTATTCATTTCCTTTATTTCCTTGAAAGAGCAAAGGAATTTAAGTAAATTATGATTGGTGTTCTAAAAAGAATTTAATATATAACTGTTTATAATTTATTGATATATCAGAGATGTTTGCAGCCTGGGGCTGACATTTAGGCAAAAATTAATGATTCTAAGCAGAGCTGAAAAATCTAATATAATATCTTCATTTAAATCATCCGGATTCAAAGTAGGGGAAATGGTACCATCCAAGTGGCTTTACTCTTCCAACTTGCTGTCCACACTCCAAACTGTGAACATTTTTATTTTGTTCTCTGGCCTAGCACTAGAGGGTAAGGAAAACACAGAAAAAATAAAAGCAGTTGAGAGGAGGCAGGATAAATATTTTTAAAATTCTGTTTGGGTCACTAAGCATTTATTAATCATCTTGCTATGTGTGTTAAAGAGAAAATATTTAAGTGACACTAGTTAAAGCATGCTAAGGAAAACTTTATTCAAGGTGAAGGGCACTACTGGAGTACATATAGGGACCACTTTGATGGAATTTTGCAGTATAGGAGAAAGTTCGGGTTCAATTCTGAATACAACATGGGCAAGGGGGAATTTATAGCCAAGGAGCAGGTTGGGATCAGTGGGTGGAAAATTACTGAGAAAAAATATCGTGGATAAGGGGGGATTCTGGCTATCTGACTTAATAGGATTTTTGCTGAACACAGGCCAGGTGATCAGACATCACCTTGGGGGATGGTGGAGGATGAGGAACCAGATCAGATGTGGAGGGTGATCAGATATATCAAGAATGGGGGTTCTGGCTAAACTGTAGGCTCTTGCTAAAACCGGGGATTTTGCAAGGAAGTACACAGATGGGTTTAGAGGTAGTTTCAGGAGCCTGACTAAAATTTGGTTAAACAAAGAATCTTTGTAATACATGTCAGTTATCTATTGACATGATAATTCTGCGTTAACAAAGGTCAGTGGCTGATAATAAATATTAATTAGGTCTCAAAAGATTATGGTTGGTGATTTAGGTTGGCTGGCTGCTCTGTCCCTGCTAAGATCTCTCAATAGGATTTGAGGCCTTAGTAACTATGGAGGGTGAACTTCAGGAAGAAGTCACATTTAACTTTGAATACTTGAACATGATCAAGTTCTTGTTACTTGAACTGAGAAGTGGCTGTTAATAAAAAATTTGGGGTGTGTGGTAACATAAATAAGAGAATTTACTATAATTAACCTTGATCTTTTGCTTTTATTTAGCAAAAATCAGAAGTTGTTAAAAATACACAGTTTTACAATGTCAGTAAGTCAAACTAAGGTTATACTATCTTTTCATATGCAACTGAAAATTATGAAGGATCTACTTAAAGCAGAGGATCAACTAACATTTGCTTCTTCCATAATCCCTTAACACTTGGGTGTTTTTTCTTAAGTCATTTTTGATGTGATCAGTTGGTGAAAACATCCAAGGACCACCATATTTTAGACCTGAAACCATTTAGGCCAACTCTCATTAATAAAGGAAGAAAATCTCGTAACCAGCCTGAGCAACATAGTGAGACTCCCATCTCTACAAAAAATATAAAAATTAGCTGAGCATGGTGGTGTACACCTGTAGTCCCAGCTACTTGGGAGGCTGAAGCAGGAGGATCACTTGAGCCCAGGAGTTTGAGGTTTCATTGAGCTATGATGATGCCACTGCACTCTAGCCTAGGTGACAGAGAGACCCTGTCTCTAAATAAATAAAGGAAAAAAGGAAGGAAGGAGCGAAGGAAGGAGGGCAGGAAGAAAGTAAAACTTCTATAGAGTTATTCTAAGTCATGTGACAAAGTAGATGGGAGCACAAAAGTAAAACCCTAGACCCTGGGCTCTTATTCTAGTGGTTTCCCCAGTGGTTTGGTTTTGGTGTTGGCTTTGCGAGGAAAACAATAGAGAACTTGACTGAAGTTGGAAAGTATTTTAGGGATAGCAATAGCATTTGCATAGTGCATTATGTTTGTAAAACACTTTCAGGTAATTTATGATTGAAATGAATAGCTGAGAGAATCTAATATAATAGTTAAGTATTACTTCTAGTTTTTTGGCCCTCTCCTTTTGAAAAAAGAAATGAGAAGGTTCTTCCTCATGGAATTGTTATAAGTGGTAAATATGTTACTACGATTAATCACTTAGTGTCTGGCATACATTAATTGTTTGTTTATTTGTATTTTATTGTTAATAATACCGTTAATTACTATTTGTTGTTGTTTGGCTCTGCTTCACCGACTATATATCATAGACTGATGGAGAAAATTCTATTGTCCTATTTTGTTGAGGGAGGAGGAAAAGATGCAAAAAAATTTAGTCCTCAGGGTGCTCCCTGTCTGAGATTAGGAATCTCAGCCTCTGATCCAGTGTTCCAAAAAGGAGACCAAGCCACTTTGACTTATTTTCCCATTTACTGTTTGTCAACAACTAGAAATAGAAATCTTGAAAAGAGGCTATTTTTTCTTTTTTTCCAACCACTGTTCTTCGTACCACTCTAGGCTTTCATTGCTTTGGGATGCTACATTTTAAGAGTCAATTATTTGGTGCCCTCAGCTTAACTTCTTGAGGAAATGGAATTTCTCCAAGAATTTCTAAACCAGGGGACACCTTATAAATATAACTCACTGAAATAACCATGATAGCATTCTTTCAGTGGAACAAATATGGGGAATATACCTAAGTTTAACATTGAAAAAAAAAAAATCCTAAACTCTGTGCTTTGTTGTTCTATAGAAAGGGAAACCACTTCTAATTTTTCCACCATGTTAAAATAAATAAGCAGCAGTGGGAACTTGAAAAATAAGAAATGAAGGTTCCAAAAGCAGACTGTCCCAGGAAGTACTTTTTTTTTTTTTTTCCATTCAGATGTATTTCAACTCTGGCCCTGCCCAGCACCTTTTCCTGTCCACCCTGTCATTCTCTTTGTCTTCCTGCTACTGTTTATCTCATATCCTGTAAAGGAATAGCAGAAATATCCAGAGCTGGTCTTGGTTGAGTAGGCCTGAAAGTGATAGTCACCAGAGAGGCAGAGCTGAGAAGGATGCTTAGAAGTGCTTTCCTCTTTTGGGACCACAGACCCAGTTGACATTGAAGACCAAAGCCCCAAAGACTTTGCCCCAGAAAATTATACTGATGCAGACATACACAAAATCTCGTGTACAATGTCAGGAAGTGGTGGGCTCCCTTCAGCCTGTTTTGGGAGAGTAGCTGTGCACCTGTGTTGTTGAGAGCCAACTGCAAAACCTCTGGCGTTCCTCCTTGCCAACTGTCTTTTGGGAACTAAGGGAGAAGAAAGGGATTCAAATGCAGTGCTTGAGCATGGATCCAGTCCAGAGCTTGCTAAAAGCCGAAGCTCTTTTGTGTTGTGTGGGCTCCTCATTTTTTTCTACTCATTAAATACTCGAATGGCCAGATCTGAGAATGGGCCACTTCCATAGCTCTTTATGAACCAGGAAGAGGAAAATAGAAGTGGCAAGGAAGAGTGAGGCTCTCACCTCCTTACATTGCTGTTTGTTGCAAAACAGAGGTCCCCTGTATATTATTTTGTAAGCAGTCCTCAAGAGGCACTTTTCTTTGTGAGATACTAACCCATTCAGTTCCTACAAAAGGATTTCTCTTTTTACAGAACATTCCCCTTGTGGAAAGAGATTGTGTGCAAATTTTAATGTACATTTGAAGAGATGCTGGGGGGGAGGGAACCCTTTGAAGAAAAATTGTATTGAAGAGAGTAAAAGAAAAAGAAATGAAAAGGGATAGGGGAAATAAGGATGCGTGGGAGATGCTTGCTGGCTTATGTGATTTGATTCGACATTTTTCCTCCACTGTGTGTTTTCAATGTAGAATTTTGCATGTAGGTGAAAATGACCGATGACGTACTTTATGTTTTCGGTTGGGGCTTGTTAATAGCTCCTCTCCTTTCCCTTTCATCATCTTTATTAAAGCCAGCCATCCACGTGTCTTATGAGTAGATACCTAGAGCTCCCACTTTGTGCAAGTGAGTGAGCTGTGGCAGATGCAGGGTCCATGCAAATTCCTGCCCCTCTAGCAGTTGATGTTCTTGTAACCTACTTTGGTTAGACCATAGGCAGGTGAGAAAATCATTCGTTTTACATGGGTGACCTCTAATTCTCATGCTCACCAACTTTGTTACCTTGGAAAAATTACTTAACCTTATGCAACCTTGGTATCCTCCTTATTTAAGAAGAGATTCGTGGGATATTTTATGGGTAGAAGGTATTGTACCCCTCAAATTCCATTAAGTAGGTAAATAAACTCTTGGTTTATTTAAGATCATCCTGTGACCAGTGTAACCATGTAGTTGTCAGAATGACTGGGTTATCTGGGATTAGATGGCATAGTAATATTTATAGCCAGCAGTGCTAGGTCCTGTTCCGTATCTTATCTCATTTATTCCTCTTGACTTTCCTGTGAGGTAGATCTCTTATTATACCCCTTTTGTGCAAAATAGTCGTGCAAGAGGTTAAGAAACTTGCCTTAGGTCTCCCGGGCTGTAGGAAGCAGAGCCGGGGATTGGAATCCCAGGTGTTCTGGTTCCAGAGGTTAGTTTTGGTCCTTTGCACCCTTTTTCAGAACTGCAGCATCTTCACATTGAAAGGAGAAATATTATGTCTGGTAGACTCTTACACTTATTTAGGATTTTTTTCCTTTCCTGTTTCAGGTATCTGACAGCAAGCAGCAATAGAAATTTCCTGCTTACCATGAGACCATTTTTAAAAAGGGCCGTTTTAGTCATAAGTTATGTAAGTATATATATATATATACTTTTGAAATATCTTATAAGGAATATTTTTCACTTTGATTTGGCTCAGAGACATGATCCAGATTATTTAATAGAATTAGCAATGGATTCTAATAACATGATATTAGCATCAAAGAGTTTACAAAGCATTAAAAGGTACATATGAAAGCATTCTGGATATATATGAACTTGATGACACACACAATGTGAACCATAGTATTCTACAAACCCCCTTTCCAGGTGCTGAGGCTGAGCTATCTCAAGAGGGGGCAATGCAAACGTGCCTGTTATCAGTTATCTATTGTCACGTAACAAAACACCGCAAAATGTAGTGACTTAAATACAACCACCATACATTTGCCCTAAATGCTTTAGTTTGGACAGCGTTCAGCTGGATGGTTCTTCTGATCATTGTGATTTTGGGGCTGAGATTATTCAGTCAAGTTTATTCACCTGTCACCTGGGCTAGGTCACCTCAGTTCTCCTCCACAAGGTCTCTCCCTCTGATATGCCATCCTCTAGGGCCTCTCCCTGTGGCTTCTCTCTCTAGGGCAGATAGGACTTCCTTTCAGTATGGCAGCTGGGTTCTGATAGAACAGACCAGAAGCTGTAGGGCCTCTCAGGGGTTAGGCCCTGAACTGACACAGTGCACCTTCTACCACATTCTTTTGGCCAGTACAAGTCACAAGACTAACCTGGATTTAAGGGGAGGGGGCAATCGACTTCATTTTCTGGTAGAAGGAACTGAACGCACGTACAAGGAGGGTAGAGGTTATTGGCGCACGACTCACCAAATCTTCTTGTTCTCCGCAGGTGATTGTTGTTTTGTACTTCCGCCTGTGGATAATGGGAGGATCTATGCCCCTCTTTTCGGAGCAGGATAACCCAGCTTCATTTTCGCCTTACCTTCTTACAAGGTGAGTGGAAATAAGTTTTATAAACTTCATCTGATATTTATTAGATAGTTTTTGACAATCCTCAACCACAGGTTGACTTTGCATTTTGGGGAGAGAAAGATTGTGTTCTATCCAGCATGTGGGGAGAAATGAAAGTTCTACTCATACATTTGGAATTCTTTTGCACAAGTGAGGCTGTTTTGGCATTATTATTGCTATTGTTCTTATGTGGTGTCTATTGGTTTATCCAACAGGTGTTTATTTATTGGGCACTGTCTTGGTTCGTGTTGCTCTAAAGGAATGCCTGTGGCTGGGTAATCTATAAAGAAAAAAGGTTTATTTGGCGCACTACTCTGGGCATCTGGTGAGGGCCTCAGGCTGCTCCACTCTTGGTGGGAGGCACAGGGGAGGCAGCGTGTGCGGAGATCACATGGCGAGAAAGGAGGAAGGAGACACAGAGAGGGGGGAGGTGGCCAGGTTGTTTTTAACAACCAGCTCTAGTGGGAACTAATGGAGTGAGAATTCACCCCAGCAGGGGGACATGCATGGATTCACAAAGAATCTGCCTCCCACACCCAGAGACTTCCCACTAGGCCCCCCCTCCTAACACCATCACATTGGGGGTTAAATTTCAATATGAGATTTGGTGGGGACAAGCAAACCGTAATAAATATCTATAGAGTGGTCCATATGGCAAATGTTATAGAACAATGTGCAGAAAGAGAGAGAGAGGTGTGTAGAGGTTGACTGGACATCATAACCTTTTGTAAGATTAAAATCAGTGGGGTGGTTTAATGTAACAGACAGAAATGAACAACAGATTTTGCTAATATATAGCTAATTGTGTCTTGCCATTTGTCTCCAAGAGTCCCGGAGGTATTGCATCAAGATATGATAGTGATCGATGTATCTAATTCATTGAGCAGGTTTCTAACTTCTTATCTGTTTAATCTGCTGTGATGTACACTTAAGGCTTTCAGATAACGATATATTTGACAATTTTAATAACTTTTCTTCAGAATATATCATAGCTATAAAGTTTTAAGAAGTAAGGCACAGCGTTCTTAAATTTTCATGGTTTTACATACCTCTTAATGTTATCTAATATTTTCATCATAGTAACCTTTGCCTTTTTCTGTATTTGCAAAAACATGGTAAATCGTAAACTTTGATCTACAGTGCATTTATATTTTGATTTACTTGTGTCTCTTAGGGATAACAGATTGTTGATTTTATTTTCATGCCAGGCAATGATCTTTGCTTTACATCACTCATTTAGCTTCTAGCTTCGATTTACTTTGCCTTTTATGTTCTTCTTTATTGGTTCTAGTCTTCTCTTCTTTTTCTTTAGTCTCTTTATTTCCCATTCAAAAAGGATACCTTCCGATTGGATTAACACCTTTTTATAACAAAACCTATGTCACAGTTGTTTTCATTACTTCCAACATATATTTGTATTGAACCAATCTTGAGTATACTTTCAGAAATAATATGATATCCAACCTTTAGTGTTGGCTTACTCCTTGGCAGTCCAGAGCCTTTAAAAATTGTTGTTTATATCTGATGTTTCCCAAATAGTTGTTTAATAAATCCCTTAATGAAGCTTGACATCTCTAACTGAGCTTTTTATTAATGTTACAATCTACTTGCCCTTTTTAGATATCTCTCCCTGCTTTCAAAATCTCCAGGGTTCCTTGTCTAGCTATTTTTAGCTGTGATAGCTGACTAATAAATTGTTTCATGTTCTGTAGCTTCTTAAGTAGCTACCTCTGCTTTTAAGAGAAAAAAACCAACTTTGCCAGATCATATTCTTGCGTGATGGTTCCATTTGCTTTAGCTTTGAGTTGGTTTTGCTCCATGACTTCTTGTCTCCTGAATTTGAACATTCATTCTAATCTTTATAGTTCGATGCAGCCTGTTTGCTGAGATTACCAGTCTCCAAAAGCCAACACATACAGTTAAAAGAGATAGACGAAGGAGAACAAGGACACACTGCTGTCAACCAACCAATTTTGTCATTCATATCTTATGGTGTAAATACACAAATGCCTCTCTGAAGGCCGTTGGTGTTAGCACAAGGTGCCTTTGATCTGACTCACTGCCCTCAGAGCTATAACATCTTAGCTGCCAGGGATATCATAATAGATCACATTTGTTTCCCTGCTGATGGCCAGAAAAATTCTTTGGTGGGAAATTTGGCAAAATTAGGGGTCTGATACATATGTAGTCCAGGACTTTGTCTATGAATCAATCTATCCAAGTGACTATAACTCAGGCAATTCACTTAATAAAAAGCGATGGAATAGAATATCCTATTACTCACACCTTTATATTCTTCTTCTCCATTCCTTTAAAAAACATCTTTCTGTTCTTGTGTTTCAAACTTAAAATACACAGATACCCAGGGACATTTCAGTGACAGTTATTATGAATGGCTTTTCACATGCTCTAAGATACCTACATTAGAATTGACTCTTTCGAGCAGCCAGAAAATTGTTTTTAATTCCTTTCCTGAATAAGGTTTCTACTCTGTTTGCATAATTCTTTGGCCTCTGGTGGGCTGATGATTCTTGAAGTGGATTACCTTGGTCAATTTTCTAGTTCTTTTGGTTTTTCTTTCCTTCTCAGATGTGCAGTTTAGCTGGGATTTGGCTGGCTCTGTGACTGTGTCGTTCCAAATCACAGGCTTGTCATTTGGCTGTGTCAGTCTGTCTCATGGATGCTTCACCTCCTTTACTGGATTTATAAACTTCGCACATTGTTCAGTAACATCTTTGCTTCTATCTTTTGAGTATTATTTCTGCTTCTTTTAAAGTAGGCATAATGAATTACTGTATTACCAGGTGAGAGTCTTCAGACTAGCTTTCTTCCATTTAGTAGTTGTTGTAGTTTTAATTACACGTTACGAAATCCTAATAGTGTTTAAGAGTAGCTTGTTCAAGCTTCCTTTTGTCTCAAATAATTTCTTGTGATTTTAGTTGTGAGATTCCCTTTCTTTTAAATTTTCTATTTCCATGTGTTTAGCTCAGAAGAAATACCCTGTCATTTTCTGCTTAACTAAACTGAGATGCAAAATCGTTGTGTTATGCTCATGAGAAACCTTGTTAAGCTAAATTTCTACGACATGGGAACAAGACAAAGGGTGACTACGTGACCTTCACTGTAATGTAGAACATTGTCTGACAAACCTGGAGGAATGCAACATTGGTAGGCTTATTATTTGCTATTTACTATATTTTACAACACTGTCATCTTAGAATTTAACATAGAGAAACCTGATAGTTGTGATGGTTTCTTTTCTCTCTAATAGAAAAATAAAACTTCAAACATAACGGTTTTATTGCCTTCCAGCACATTGAAAAAATGTGTACCTCATTTGCCAAGCTCATTCCTTTTTCTTTTTTCATGCACTATGAAAATCCCAGTTTTCGAATTCAGTTTTTATATGTATATATTATTTTTTTATATATTCAGTTTATATGTGCTTTAATAATAGCTCTATTGACATAATTTGCATTCCATACAATTCACCTATTAAAGTGTACGATTCAGTGGTTTTTAGTATACTCACAGAGTTGTGCAGCCATTACCACAATCAATTTTAGAATGTTTTCATTGCCCCAGAAAGACATTCTATATCCATTAGCAGTTATTCCCCATTTCACTTCAGTCCCCCCCATTCTAGGCAACCACTAGTCTACTTTCTGTCTCTGTAGATTTACCTATTCCAAACCTGTCATATAAATGAGATCATTTAATATGTTTTTATTTTGTGTGGCTGGATTCTTTCACTTAGCATGTTTTCAGGGTTCATCCATGTTGTAGCTTACAGCAATACCTCATTTCTTTTTATTTCCCAATAAAAATTGTTCCATTATATGGATATAGCATACATTTTATTTTTCCATAAAAAATGGACATTTTGGTTGTTTTCTCTTTTTTGGCTGTTATGAATAATGCTGCTATGAACATTCATGAACAAGTGTTTGGGTGGATGGATGTTTTCAGTTCCCTTGAGTACGTACCCAGGAGTGGAATTGCTACATTAATTCGATGTTTAACTTTTTGAGGAATGTCAGTATGTTTACCAAAGCAGTTGCACCATTTTACATTCCTACCAGCAGTGTATGAATGTTTTAGTTTCTTCACATCCTCACCAACACCTGTATTTTTGACAGTCTGTTTTTTTTCTCTACAGCCATACTAATGGGTGTGAAATGGTATCTCATGGTGGTTTTGATTTATAGTTCCCTAATGGCTAACGATGATGAGCATCTTTTTATGTGCATATTGGCCATTTTGCTAGCCTCTTTAGAGAAATGTCTATTCAGGTCCTTTGTTCACTTTTTAATTGGATTATTTGTGTTTTTATTACTGAATTATAACAGATCTCTTTGTATATTCTAGATACACATTCTTTATCAAACTTATGATTTATAAACATTTTCTTCCTTTTTTTTTTTTTTTTTGAGACAGAGTCTCACTTTATTGCCCAGGCTAGAGTGAGTGCCGTGGCATCAGCCTAGCTCACAGCAACCTCAAACTCCTGGGCTCAAGCAATCCTGCTGCCTCAGCCTCCCAAGCAACTGGTACTACAGGCATGCGCCACCATGCCCGGCTAATTTTTTTTCTATATATATTAGTTGGCCAATTAATTTCTTTCTGTTTATAGTAGAGATAGGGTCTCGCTCTTGCTCAGGCTGGTCTCGAACTCCTGAGCTCAAATGATCCGCCCACCTCGGCCTCCCAGAGAGCTAGGATTACAGGCGTGAGCCACCGTGCCCGGCCTCATTTTCTTCCTTTTATATGTTGTCATTTTACTTTCTTGATGATGTCCTTTGAATCACAAAAGTTTTTTATTGTGATGAAGCCCAGTTTATCTGTTTTTGTTGTTGCTTATGCTTTCAATGTGAAATCTAAGAAGGTTTTGCCTAACTCAAATTCTCTTTTGAGCTGTCTTTGTCAAATATCTGCTTCCCACATTAATGAGTTATACAAACCTTTAGTTTTCTCACTGTGTATTTTTGTGAGGGTTATGTTTTCAATATTTTTTAAATTGTACTTCAATATAGTTTATGTTTATGGCGATTTGGAAACCATTTAGAATTTGACTTCTTATTCTTGACCATTGGGTATGTCAAGCCACAAGGTATTATAGATTCGTCACAGAATTGGAATTCATTGTTATTCAAGATACGCTGGTGACAAGGCCCTTAAACTTCTACCTTTCCATTTTAACCCAGATATTCAGGTCGTATTAGCTGTCAGTCAATTCTTTGTGACCGATCTATAACTTTTCTAACCTGTAATTAATTGAGACTGTGTGGATCAATTGAATGGCATGACACTGAATTGTAAATGATTCTACTTTCCACTTGAGAAGAAAGTGTAATTAGAAGCTAAAGAACAAAGGAGACATTGCATTTTGATTGTACAACTTTCTCTTGACAAGCAAGTTCCCCCCAGGCCCAACTGTCACCCGATTGTCCAAGCCAAATAACCTGGCGGTGGTGACTGACTTCCTTGCTTTCATTCCTCACATCCAAGCCATCACCCAGTCCTGTAACTTTGATCTTCTTAATCACTAGAATTTGTTCACTTACCTCCATCCCCACTGCTGCCATCTTCATTAAGGTCCTCATGGTCTCTTGTCTGCATTGCTGAAATAGCTCCCTGACTTGTCTCTCTTCCCACAGTTGGCTCTCCTCCAATCCATCCACCACGCTGTTCCCACATGGTATTTCTAGCTGGCCTAATAGTTATAAGTCAGTGATTTCTTACGCTGTTTGAGATAAAGAGCAAAGGATCTGGCCATTGCTGTTCCCTGTACACACATTTCTTGACACCTGCACCCTTCGTTCCTAATGTCACACATTAGCCACCGTTACTGCTCCAGTTCCCTGCACCACTGGCTTTTTTTTATCCTTTCATCTCTGAGCCTTTTCACCTGCTGCTTCCCAGTCCTGTAATACTCTTTCCTTCCTTCTTCGTCTGTTGTTTCTAGAAGATCTTCCCTGATCCTTCTTACTCAATATTGAAGATACATTTTTCCTCTATCTTGTTACACTTTATTGTTATAGACGCTTCACCAATTTTCCTTTCCCATTTAGATGTGAATTTCTCAATGGCAGAAACCATATCTTATCTTTCTTTGTGTCTCTGGCAGGTGACACAGGCTGAGCATAGGAGAGAGCCACAATAATTGTTTAGTGTCTGATGGGCTGATTAACTCTACTTTCATGGATCTTTTGCTTCTATGGACATAACACCTACATTTACCCTTGTTTCTGAAGGCCACTGCCAGCTACCATCTCTGGATCTATCCTTGCTTTGCTCTTTGTCATGAAGACATTTTCAGGTGGAAGTGCTTTTTACACTCTAGGTTGGAGAAAATAGCATGAGTCATCCTATCATAAGTCCTTGTAGAGCAACCGTGCTCTGTCGTAAGAGTGACCCACAGAATGCAGTGATACGCTTAACGTACATATAGTAATGGAACTCCAATTTCGTCTTGGATCTTCCTTTTTGAAATTTGAGTAAAACTGGTTCAAATCCTTTGCCATGTGCTGTGGTGTCCATTGCCCTCCCCAGGATTTTTATGCTTGCCTAGAGCCTTATATTCTCCTGGGCATCTCCCATTTCATTTTCCTTTTCCTGCTAAACTCTCTGTCTGAACCCAGTTACACTGCTGTGGCCACTCTCATTCTCTTTTAACTTGTAACTTATAACCAAGTTACGGGGCATAGACCTGTCATGTTAATATCCCCTAAAATACCACATGCATTAGGCATTTGTGTAAGAGACACTTTACCCAAGTGTTGGGACAAGGGCGCAGAGCTACACTGCAGAATCATGCCACAGATAATTTGCATTAATCTCCGTACACAAAATCCTGCAGCAACTCTGCCACTGGGATTTCTCCTTGGCTGACTTTTGCTTGGCAAGTCTCTCGCCTCGGTTATTTGCTTAGGCCTACCTCTTTCCTGTTCTGTTCTTCCTCCTTCCAAATCCCTGATAATTTCTTACACAGCCCCAGACTATATAGGCCATCCCAGACTAAATTATCGCTAGGTGAGAGTAGGCTATGCTGAGATAATAACAAGCTTTTCAGTAAAAGTGACAACATGAAAAGGTTCATTTTTATTCACAGGAAGCTGCTGTGGATCCTGCCGCTCTCTAGGGAAGCTGCCTTCCGTGTGGAGCTCTAGCTTCTGAGCTGCTCGTGTTTACCATCCTGCTGTCCGGGGTGGCTAAGTCAGTGTGGCAGAGAAAGAGAGAGCGGGAGGGCCCCACACTTCTTATGTTCAAACTTTCAAATACATATTACGAAAGGGGAGAGAGTAGTATAAGGAACCACCATGCTTGTCCCTGTCACCCAGTTTCAGCATTTATCAACTATGCTCAATCTTGTTTCACAAATACCTCCACCCACTTCTAATCCCTCTCATTTTTCCTGACCTACCACTGAACCGTTTGAAACCAGTGCTAGATATAGCATCAATAAGTATATAGTATAACTATGTAAGTATATAGTATCTCTAAAATATAAGGCATCCTTTTAAAAATATAACTGCAGTATCTCTTTGATACCTAAAAAAATTACTAATAATTCTTTAAGATCATCAAATATTAAATGAAGATATTAAGGGCATAAGGGCAGTGCGTAAGTGGTTCAGCTTCAAGAGACCCACATCACCTCTGCTCAGACTTATGGTCAGGTAGTCACATGCCCTGCTGAATGCAAGCGGGATGGGAAATACAGTCTCCAGTGAGCGTCAGAGGAAACTTAAACAGACTTGATGAATACATACCTTTGTGTTTGATATGGCCTGTGATGGTGTTTTCCCTTAAAACAACAACAAAACAATTAAAAAGATCATTTTCTCCCTAAGAGAAATTCTAGGTCTAGCTTCTTTAATAACGTTTTTTTCTTCCTGTATATTTACATATCAATAAGGGTCCTCAAGTCTGTTTCATGAACCACCCAACTGAACACCTCAGAATCCCGGCCACCACATAGATTCCCATCCATTCTGTTTACTTATAACATCTATTTCTAGGGCTAAGTCCTACCTGTTCATGAAGGCTCAGATAAACACAAGGTCTTTCAAAAAGGTTTCCCTGATATAAAACTCACAGTGATTGCTTCCCTCTGTGCACTTAATTATTTATATCGTCATGTGAATTGCTTCAAGAAGGTTATTTTTTTCTTAACATTTAGCCAAGATCTGGTCACTGAAAGAATTGAATATTTGACTTGGGAACCGAGAGAGAACCTGGGGGTTTTTCAGGTGAGAACGTAGCAGCTCTAGGATAGGTGGCCGAGACGACCCGAGGGCCTAGGTGTCTGCCTCAAGAAGAGAGGTGACCAGTTCACAGAAGTCGAAATCAGAAAGTTTAATAGGAAGATGGTTCTAGAAGTAGACTTGGGGTTACTGAATAGTTTTGCTTATAGCCCTGTGCTTAACAGCTGCCTGGTGGCCCTTAAAATTATCTCATGGTCTTACTAGGCTTTGGCTCAGAGCTGGGTACAAAGTAAATCCTGAGAACATTGTTGAATAAATGAATGGTGATCTTGGTTACACTTAGCATCCTCAGAAAGGATGAGCCTTGTTGAGCTACCCTTCTGAGAAGGTAGGACACCTGGTACGCCACTCTGAGCACCAGAAATTTGATTATAATTATCAGTTACACACTTCCAACTCCCAATGACTTGCCAAATTTTCTGTCTTCAAAAATATTTGCAAGGGTCTGCTTACCTGTAACTTCATAAAAGCAACAGAATGTTTCCTTGAGAATGATGGAATTTATACTGTGGAATATCTGGTTAATTTGCTTAATTATATACATGACAAAATACAAATTCAGTGCAGTATAGGTCTTAATGATATTAATGTCCATTTCCTTCTCTAGAAAGGTGGTGGGTGGAGCCACCTTTATGTGTAACTTGTCCTGTCAAAAAGTGTCATTCAGCTCGGGATTTACTCTTCTGCTTCTATAAGTACCTTTAGAAATGTGACACTTTGACATTCACTCTTGTAAATAAGGGATTAAAGATAAAAACAAAAGCCTGAGTTAAGAAGGGCTAACAGCTTCCCACTATTAAGGCCACACTCTGCCACCTCGTAGTTGCCTTTTGTCTTACCAGATTTGAAGGAGACAGGACAAAAAGCAGTGTATGCTTGATGGAAGATGGTATTGCCTTTCTCATATTGAAAATGGTTGTCTTTCAAATCCAAGAAATAGATTACATAGGCTTTTTTCTTTTTTTGAGACAGAGTCTCCCTCTGTCTTACCAGGTAGAGTGCAGTGACCTCATCGTAGCTCACAGCATCCTCAAACTCCTGGGCTCAAGTGATCCTCCTGCCTCAGCCTCCCGTGTAGCTAGGACTAAAGGTGTGCACCACCATGCCCGGCTGATTTTTGTATTTTTAGTAGAGACAGGATGTCTCTCTTCCTCAGGCTGGTCTTGAACTGGTCTTGGATTCCAGAGCTCAAGCAATCCTTGCATCTTGGCCTCCTAGACCCTCCTAGGAGCCACCGCGCCCGGCCCACGTAGGCTTTTCAATGAAAGCGTATAAAGTTCTCCTCTCGGCATCATATTTTTCCTGAAGATGTGGTCCTGGATAAGCAGCTAGAATAGATTGGCTTTAGTGGATAGATCTCTCTGCTGTTCAGAAATATAGGCAAAGGCTTGTATTACCTTGTAGGAAAAGATCAAGATAGCAAATAATAAGATGAAGATAGAACTCAACGTCTTCCAGATGCTAAAGAGTTTTCTTTCTCTCTCTTTCCATTTTCAGCTGATGGCTTCAAAGAGGCACAAAACCCTAGACTTTGATTATTACAGCCTGTCTTCCTATTCGTTGTATCCCTTGAAGCCCTTAACACAGGGAGACTATCTCATAATCAACTCTGAACAAATGTTGACTGAATTAAAATTTTTATTTTTAAAAAATAATACCTTGTGTGTCTAAAGAGAGCTATGCAAAATGAATTGTTCTGTTCTGCTTCAGCAACCATCAGGGCCTTCAAAAACATATTTATAGGAGGCCCTTAAAGTATGCTTTTTTAAAAAAAAAAAAATGAAACTACAGTTATTTTTTTTTTAAGCCATTATTACCCAACCAGAGTGAGTATGAGAATCACTAAAGGAAGCGTGCTTAAAATACAGCCTTTCTGGTTTATCTCACAGAAATTCTGATTGAGTAGGTCACAGTCACAGTGTATCCTGGACCAGCTGCCTACATGTTTCTGGGAGCCACATGTCTTGAGATCCATGAGTAAAAATTGTGATCTCTGTAGCTGAAAAGCTCTCTACAGGGGTGTGGTGCCTCCATTGTGTTTTTGTATTATGTTCCTAGAAAAATAGCTTCTTGGGGATGAATCAGATTACCAAGTTCATCGACTGTAGTTTTCCAGACCAAAATGACACTATGTGGTAGTAATTTATCTAATTTGTCTTGGGCACTGGGAATGAAGGGGAGAAACACCAGGAAGGGGAAGGAGGAGGCAGTCAGAGGGGAGCTTGTGGGAGCAGCAGTGTGATCTCAGGACTAGCGGATCAGTTGTTGGAAAATGTTGATCTTGATCACGCATTGATATCTTACTTGTTGAAGAAAACTATCTCATCTTTACATCTACACATCTATTTCATTACAGTCTTAAATCCCTGAGAAGCTGATGACAGTTGAAGGGACACTCCTTTTATTTTCTGCCAACATTGAAACATAAAGGCAAAAATTGCTTTTCGCACTGAACAACAACAACAAAAAAAAACGCCAAGCTCAAGCTTTTATTTAAACATTCTATTTCTTGTTGTGTGTTGCTCTAACAAACATTTTCAGCAGCGCAGTCATCAGTTTGATGTACTGTTCGAGGAGATTATACATGGATTTAAGTTTATGTCAGCTCTGCTTGAACTGCAGGAAAACTCAAGCTCAGGTGGGCTGCAGTGTTCAAGGTCCCAGGCAGGTGCTTCTCCACGAAACGCCAGCATTTCACCTGCCTTGTTTCCTTTCGTTTCTCCACATTAATAAAGAAATGCTAATGGAAGACTTTTTGATGCAGTGGGGAATTGGATTTGGAGCCAGAAAACCCTACAATGTGTTCAGGCTCCGCTGTGTGCTTGCAGGGGGACATTGCACAGGTCACAGCCTCTTTAAGGCTACTTTCTTTGCTGCAAGAATGAGGATGATACTCACTTCATAGGGATTTTGTTGTTATCAGATAATCTTCCTATGCAAATGCTTTATAAACTAGAAACTGTACTTATTAACAGGGTTTTTAATACTGTGTTTCCCCGAAAATAAGACAGGCTCTCATATTTATTTTTCCTCAAGAAGACACCCTAGGGCTTATTTTCGGGGGATGTGTTTTTTTTTTTTTAAGTACGGTACAACAATCTACATTTATTCAAAAATAGTTAAGTCGTCTTCTTCTGGAACATCATCATAACTCTCCAAACCCCGAATTCCATCCTGAATTTCTTGCAACTCTATTTCCGTTAGAACCATTGGCCCCAACCGCTCATGTCGAGCAATAGAGCTCTCACGGGGCAGATGAGAAGGGCTGCTTGTTTTCTTTACTGCTTCGCGATGAAAAATGCATGGGTTGTGCAGATATGCTGCGTAGCCACGCCCATCACTAGGTCTTATTTTTGGGGTAGGGTATATATTGCACAAATGCTTAGAAATCCTACTAGGGCTTATCTTATGGGTAGGTCTTATTTTCGTGGAAACACAGTATTACTACATACAGTTCATGAATAGACCAACAGGTTTCTTGCGTGGAAACCTGGAAACCTGAGCATGGTTGACAGTAAGCAGTCAGTACAAGTCAGCTCAATGGATGCTGAACTTGAGCTCAATGAGAGAAAGTGTATTTCTTTGAAATAAAGATGTTGTTAAATGTTTAGAGTGAGCAGGAGACCTTAGGGAACAAATGAACCAAGTATTTATTTTGTAGAAACTCTATTTGCTTTTTTTGCAAGTGTATGTGTAAGAAGTTGCTAGGAGCCTTAGATGTTGGATTTCATTTTTTTCTACCGTGATGAAGCTGCCTCTATTAATAAGATAACTGTATTAATGGCATATTTAAAAGGTCAGGCAGACTTAATGACATTTCAAATTCACTTTATAGTTTAGCCATGGTAGCAAGAATTCTCATTTAAACTATATTCATTGCGGTTTAATGCAAAATAAGAAAAAATAAGCTTGCCATCGCTTTACGATGATGTTTGTGTGAGAGAGGAGTGCCTTTCCCGGTACGCTCCTCTGTATTGGGTGGTGTACCATGAGCTCACACAGCGCTGGGTGACAAAGCAGTCAGAATCTTCAGTCTGGGCCCTTCCACTACGTCCCTGAACAACTGCAAGCCTAGCCGGTATCTTCTAGATCTTTTATTGGATTGTAGAAAAATACAAGGCTGCCTTGGGCTAAAATAAAAGTATAAAATACAAATATTTCCAGATTTTGAGGCATTATTTTAATGTCAGGTTGATTTAAAAAAAAAAAACTCACAGAATGCATTTATTTAACAAACTAGGTGCTAGGGAGATAACTAAGCACACGACAGGGTCACTGCTCCCAGGGCTGGACAGGCACAGTAATGGGCAGTCGCAGGACAGTGTGCTAAGGCAGTGTGCTGTGGGACACCAGCCTGGCTGGGGAGGGTGAGACTAGGAAGACTTGTCAGGGGAAGTGACTTCTACGCTGAGACCTGAAGGATCTGGGGGAGTTGGAGTTCAGCGGCCTGTGAGGGTTGATTCCAGAAGATGAGGTGAGCCCGGCAGGTGCTGCTCTCAGGAGTTTGAAACCTGAGAGTGAGGCTGTGAAGACTGAAGCGACAGGTGTGCGAGGATGAGAGAAAGGGAGTGGCCAGGGGCAGCCCCGAGGACCTCAGTCGTGAGCAAGCATGAGAAGCACCCGAGCAGAGTGTGTGGGGGGGTGTGGCACGTGCCGAGAGCAGCTGGGTGGCCGTGCAGGAGGCCTGTGGCTGAAAGGGAGGGTGCTCCCTTTCTTTCTTGTGGCTGTTATATTCGAGATTTATAAGGCCGCAGGACAGAGAGACAGAGTCACCAAGGCTGTAATCAAAAGGAGTTTTACTGTCTAGCTCAAGCTAGGGTCCAAGCCCCCAGAGTGCCAGCCCAGTGGCCTCTTCTTCAGGCAGGGACCCCCCCCCCCTTGTGTGCTAGTGCCCTTTTTATACCTAAGCTGTTTACATGCTGATCATGCATCCGCCCCCACAGTGATTCCTACTCCATCCTGCCCCTGGTAGGCTCTAACCTGTTCTGGGCCCTAGCTGAGAGACTCCGGTTTCCACGTTCTTTGTCTTTCTCCTCTGCATCCCATAATGTACTCATAATGCCTTGCAGTTAGCAAGCAAGCAGTAAACAGAAGCTGGAAGGTGTCCGTTGTCCTAATAGCCCAGTATCTTACAGTGGCTGCTGGGATTTCGTTCCTAAGCAGCTGTGTTTTACTCTGACTTTCCTGTCTTTGGATTCTTCTGAGAACTTTTTAAAATAATCCCTACCTTTAATTGAGCTGATTTAATTGGGCCATTGGTTCTTACAAACCACAAGACTTTAACAAAACACAAGAAGCTGGTCAGAGAGTCGTTTGCATCTCTTTTCTCATTTCATTATGTCTTTGGAAATGGTCTTGCCATGTCTATTCCCAGGTGCTGGAAGCAGCAAGTGTACAGTTACTACTGAGGGGTCCTGGTTCTGGAATGTCCCATGGCGGTGGGGGGGGCGGCCACAGAACTTACCTGGCACCTTCTACTTTGTTGTCACTGAGGAGCAAGAGGATGAGGGTAGTAGACCACCTTCTACATCATCCATGTCTTTGTCTACACATGGTTTTCCTTGATTTCCTTTTCTTTTGTGTCCTCTGTTTTTGTTGTATGTTACCATTAAGAGGTTCATCTAGGTTGTTGCATTCATTCTCATTGCTGAATGGGTTTCCATTGTGTGGATATTCTACAATGCATGTATTAATTTTATTGTAGATAGACATTCAGGTTGTTTCTAGTTTTGGGATGTTAAGGACAATGCTGCTATGAATAGTCTTTTAAACTGTCTTTTGTCAAGCATATGTGTGCAGTACTCTTGGGTGTAAACTTAGGGGTGGAGTTGCTAGTTCATGAAGTATGCATTTACTTTGCTTTCATGAAACCACCTGCAATTCTCCAAAATGGTTTAATCTATTTACAGTAACGTTTCAAAGTTCCAAGTGCTCCACATCTTCATCAATGCTTGATATGATATTTTTCATTTTAGACCATCCAGTGGGAGTCATTTTGTAATGGTTAATATTATACAGTTTTAATACTGTACTTATAACTGTTCTCAGAAAGTGTCATGTTCATTTATGATTTGGAGCCATTTTTATTTGGTGGCCCTGCCTGGACTCTCCATCTCACATCTCTTCACCTGTTTAAATTCTATGGAGATCTAGGATGTCTTCCCTCAATCTTCCATTTTTCATTAATCTGTCATTTCTTAGAACTCCACTGAAATTTGATATTTATATTACACTGTTACCCAACTGTGTAATGTGTGTGTGTGTTCTCACCATAAACGCAGGGAAAATGGCCTTGTGGAGGGCAGGGCCAGATCTTATTACCTTTCAGCACCTAGAAAAGTTCACAGAGTAATGTCTCAGTATTGAATTCAAGTGCAGGTTCCTTGTCATTGAGAACAGGTCGTGCAGGGCAGTGCACAAGATAGCTGTTCCAGATAGTTCTGCAGAAGGTTATAGGCAGGGGAGGAAGCTGCTCATGACAATAGTAAGCAGTAATACCTTCGTAGACCTGTCACAGCTGGGCCATAGTGAGGCTATGGAGACGCCTCGGCACATTGTGGGTAATTCAGGAGTTGTGATGATGAAAATAGGCAGCAACCTGGGAGAAGAGAGGACAGCTCACCAAAACCTAGCAGTGTAGGTAGAGTCAGGGCAGGGCAGGGTACTCCACTCTGGTGGGAAAGGTGTTTTACACTGAGGCAGTGTTGGTGTCTTAGTCCATTTGTGTGTTGCTATAACCGAATACCTGAAGCAGGGTAATTTATAAAGACAAGAGATTTATCTCACTCACAGTTCTACAGGCTATATGAGAAGCATGGTGCCAGTGCCTGCTTCTGGGAGGTCATCAGGCTGCTTCCACTCATGGTGAAAGGGGAAGGGGCCAGCCTGTGCAGAGATCACATGGAGAGAGAGGAAGCAAGAGAGAGGTAAGAAGTGCCAGGCTCCTTTTAACAATCAGCTCCTGTGGGAACTAACAGAGTGAGAACTCACTTACCACCCGCTACCCCAGGACATTAATCTGTTCATGAGGGGTCTACACCTCATGCCTCAACCACCTCTCTTTAGGCCTCACCTCCAACCATGGGGATCAGATTTCAACATGAGGTTTGGGGGACAAACATCCAAACCGTAGCAGTTGGCAAATGTTCTTCCTAAGAGGAGGCCATCGTGTATAGTAGACCCAATGTCCTGTATTTATGAACTTGTAGGTGAAAGGAATAGAAGGATCCATTGAGCAGTAACATTTTTATGTAAAACAAGTGAGAGTTGTATGTTTCTGCTTTGCAGGGCATGCTTTTTTCATATGTACCTATCATGAGCATCTTTCTAGGGCAAGGAAATATGATAGGCTCATGTTATTTCTTAGCCAGAAAGGTTTTCACAGAGCCAAAGAATATGATCATACTATTTATATTATTGCACTTAAAATGCTCTGATTTTTTTCTTGGTGAAAATGAAGAGTTAGCTGTAAAGAGCCGCACAGTTTCATTACATGCCATGTGATGCATGCTGTTTCCCCCAGCTTCCCATTCCCTTTCATGTGTTTCTCTCTCGAAACCTCTGGCTTATCAATGAAAATGCATGACTAAATTGTTTAAGCCAAATTCCTGGCTTTCTATGCTGTATATTCCATTTCGTTGGCAAGATATTCTTGTGGCTTTCCTTCTGTTCACAGAATTTGTGGTAGAAAATTGATAATTCATTTTGGTTTTTTGCTTTTGCTTTTAAAAAAGATAACCCAGCAGGGCAAAGATATTTGACAGTTTATTTTGTTTCTGAAATTTTAACAGAAATTAACAAGATGATTACCTTGAATGTAGTTCATAGTCTAGGAGTTAAAAAGAAATACTTTGGTTGTTGATTACAGCTGGCTGAACTACCGACCCCACCCCATGTAATTAGTTTTGGTGTGATTCTAAATGGGTTCTTTGTACTTAAGTTTGCAAAATTTTTCCAATGCTATGTCAGTATATTAAATAGTGTTTAAAGAGTTTGTTAGCAACATTGACATGAATCCCTATGCACTAGGAAAGCAGTCCCCATCCTTTTTGGCACCAGGGACCGGTTTCATGGAAGACAATTTTTCTCTACACCAGGGCAGGGCTGGGAGGATGCTTCCGGGATGTTTCACACGTATTACATTTATTGTGCAGTCAAACCTCTCTGCTAGAGATAAGTATTTGCAGCTGCTCCCCAGCGCTAGCATCACAGCCTCAGCTGCACCTCTGCTCATCAGGGATTAGATTCTCATAAGGAGCGCAGAACCTACTAATGGATCCCTCGCCTAGATCCCTCGCATGCGCAGTTAACAGTAGGGCTCGTGCTCCTATGAGAATCTAAAGCCACTGCTGATTTGATGGGAGGCAGAGCTTATGTGGTGATGCGAGCAATCACGAGTGGCTGTAAATACAGAGGAAGCTCCGCTTGCCTTAAGGGGTCATGAACCCTTACCTGTCCACGACCTGGGGGTTGGGGACCCCGGCACAAGAAGATACAGAATGTCTCTGAGTTTCAAGTGATACCATATATATATATTAAAGGGAACCTCTGGGGCAAGTGAAGTCTTGACCTTGCTAGTGTTACAGGCAGAGGACAAAGTATATAGTTCTATGGATTACTTTACTTTTTAACCTATCTTAGTTATAATCTGTGTAAAAAAACCCACAATGAACGTTTTTTTAAAAGTGTAACTATTTGAGATTAGAACTTTTAAAAATATTATTTTTGTAATGTTTGCCTTTTGTTAATACAATATTGCAAGTCTAGAAAATCTAAAGAAAGCGAGGTCAACTTGCAGGACAAGGCAAAAATGGAAACTTAAAATTGAAATATTAAATTCTGCAGAGCACTGACAGATATTCCATAATCAAGCTGCAGGTAGAAATAAGAAAGTATTACTATTGCAATTCTATTGCCTTTTCCCCTAGTAAAAAAGAAAACAAAAAGGCTTTATACAGAAAATATCAGCTATGCACAAAAGTAGGGAAAATGACATAAAGAATTCTACATACGTGCCATCATCCAGTTTCAATAATCTTAACTTCTGGCCATATGGTTTCGTCCATACCCCACCTAATTCCTCTCCCTTGCCCTCAGTCAATTATTTTAAGGTAAATCCCAGACATCATCTTATTTCATATGTGTACATTTTAGTATGTATTTCTAAAAGACAGGGACTCTTAAAAAATATAACCACAATACTGTTTTCACACTTTAAAGATGAATGATGATTCTCTGTATCCAATTCTCTCCCTATCCAATCAGCACTTCAGTTTTTCTGTTGGTGTCTTAAGTGGTTATTTTTAATAACAATTTAAATTAGCATCTGAACAAAATCTGCCTTTTGATATGTCTCTTAAGTTCCTTTTCATCTATAGATGCTTTCTCCCTCCTTTTTTCCCCAACCATTACAATGCATTTCTTTGAGAAACTGAGTCATCTGTTCTTTGGCATTTCCCACATTCTGGGTCTTGCGTACCTCTGGTGCCGTGCACCGTATTCTGTTGTATCCTCTGTACCCTGCTGTAAACTAGTAATTAGATTTAGAACTTGATCAATTCAGACTTGATTTTTTTTTTTTTTTGACAAGACTGCCTTGTAGGTGTGGTATGTATTTCCATCAGGAGGCCATCAAGCTATTCGTCTCTCTTTCTGTGATATTAAAATTGATCAGTCAGTTCCAAGCACCCTATTTAGCCTGACCCATCCATTATAAAGTACCTCATCTGCTTTTCACCTCATAATTTTAGTGGCCATTGCTGATCATGCTTAGATCTATTATTTCAAGAAGGGAAAAATACTTTAAAAATAATTTTTAAGTGCTGGGGTGGCTGAACGACAGAGCTGATCGATTTTCTTGCTAAGTTTCATGGTTCACCATTTTCCTGAAAAGCCAAATCACAGAGAATCTTTACTAATCTCAAAGATCGATGGCATTAGCCTGGAAGCTCTGTGGAAAAAGGAACCCAAAGTGATCCAGTCTACTTTCTGTAGAGATGGTATTCTCATGTGACAATTTCACAGGCCCAAGCCTACAGAGGGGAAAAAGCATGTTTTTCTTTTTTTGGCTTTTGCATTTGTTAAGTAACAAAGCCTGAACTTCATCAAGATTTCAGTATATATTGTACTATTTGTACATTGCCGTTCAAAAGTACAACAGAGAGCTGAGTGTTGAGAAACACCGTTGAACTACCCTACTCCTTCTTCAGCCCATTCGTCTGTTGGAGTTGAGTCAGAGCAGGGAATAATTTCCCTCCCTGCCCTTCACGCTGGTGGTCCTGGGAGATTCTGCTTCCCACAGCCCACCTCGGGGGAGAAGGAGGAAAGGCAGGAGATCAGCTTGGAAGGTCTGGGAAGGGTGTCCCAGACCAGTAGCTACTTGTTGGCAGGAATTCAAGGTGAATGGACTTCTCACATTGGAAAGTAATTTAGAAATTACCTGATCTAACTTTGCTAATCTTAGAATCCCTCCAAAAGAATCTAAAATATGTGGGAGGACTTCTTTTTCCCTTCTGTACTCTGATGGTGTTCATCTGTTTCCTTCTGCCTTTTTAATTCGCTATGTCCTGTTTTCACTGTTGGATGATACATTTCATGAGGACAAGGAATTTATCTAATTCTTCTGTTTAATCCCAAGTAAGGTGTCAAAGATAAATGTAGTCAGACATTAGCTGAAGCGGTGAACTGATTTTACTCAGTAACTGTGGGCAGCAGGGGCAAGACCTGGGCTTCATTCTGATTTTTGCAGAGGTGATTGGGCTTTTCAAAGGGAGAATGAGGGAGGGGTGGAGCAGGGGCTCAGGAGAGTCAGAGAAGTGAATATCGACAGAGTCAGTCAATGTCAATGTGATTAAGCCAGCTGTGTCTACTAGCTGGCAGTTATCAAAGGGAGACTTCTGTCCTTCCACAGAGGCTGGGAGACAGAAGCCCTGTCCTTCCTGATTACATTTCAAAGGAATGGCTCTCAGGTCCTTGAGAGAGATGCTTCTGAGTTGTCAGAGATAAGTACTCACAATCATAAGCCCTTTTTTTGTAAATGCTCTAAGAAAGGGAGGTCAGGGGCCCGTTGTTAGGCGTTGGCTGAAATAAAGAATAAATTCTCCTGACAGTACTGAGATTTCTCAGGCAGGCATTTTAATGAGAGGCTGGGGTCATCCTGGGGACATGGCCTTATGCTGCTAGAAGCCATGCTAGAGTTTGGTTGTCTCCTAGCGCAGAGGTTTGGATGGAGTCTTTATGTACTGAGAGTTCTGCAGTTCTCAAGGCTCTAGAACAATGCTTAATAAATGTGTTGACCGAACGAATTTGAACAAATTCAATTTCCTCTATCCCCAAAGGGAGGGCACCAAGTAAAATGCTTCCATTTTGCCTTAGTGCCTGGTCACAACCAAGAAACGGGAATAATAGCTTCATCCATTATCCCTATGTCTGCCTGGCTGTTCTTGTCAGTAAGGACAGCTATATTTCCCTTCTCTTGAGGGCTAGCCCCTCCATTCATGAATAAGGGATTTTATCACCCGACCACAAATATTTTGACTTTTTTGTAATAATTCAGTATGGATCAATCTGTTATAGAAAGCATGAAACATTTTCATATTGGACTGCAAGATTAAGAAAGGACAGTTCAAAATATCTGTTATCCAGGGAATCATACCTAAAACAGGGCAGCATTTCTGTTATGTGCTTTCAGCAAACTTTTCCTTCATAGCATTTATCTTAGGTTGTAATGTATTTATTTGTATGATAATTTTAAAATATGTGTCATGGAAACTATGTCAGTATTTGTTCACCATTGAAAGGCCGGAACCTAACACAGTGGCTAGAACCTATTAGATATATCCCAAATTAATCAATTTAATGAATAAATGAGTGAAATGGCTTTCTATCTTCCCTAGTCTTCTCCTACAAGATAACAATGATAGTAGAGAAATGCCATGTAATAAAAACACAGTAAATGAATGTTTGGAAGATGTCATGGATCTTGAGTTGTAGTTTAGTGATTCTTCTTCTCTTTGTAGATTCCTTACCTACTCCTACCTCTTGGCCTTCAACGTGTGGCTTCTGCTTGCACCTGTCACCCTGTGCTACGACTGGCAGGTCGGCAGTATTCCTCTGGTCGAGACCATATGGGACATGCGGAACTTAGCCACCGTCCTCCTGGCAGTTGTGATGGCCTTATTGAGCCTACACTGCTTAGCAGCCTTCAAGGTAATTTTCTCAAAAGTCTAATGAACTCCCTGCATTTGAAAACATATTCTATGCTCATAATGTTCTTTTTTGTGCATGAGGTCTAGGTCTAAAAATGTGCAGGGGGTCTTGTCTATAAAATGTTGTATATTTAAAGTTTTTCCAGTGGCAATATATATTTTAAAGACCTTACCAGGGTTACCAGACCATGACCACCTTGATAAGATGTCTTTGTTTCTGCTAACACTGTAGAAATTGAAGCTGAAGCTTAATGCTTGTAAGAAATAAGGTTTTGCCTGCTTTGATTGGTGAATTTTTGAAATAATTGATTTGATTTAATGTAATGATAAATGAAGTAGTGATAAAGAACATATTCATAACTGCCTAAAATATGGTTGACTCTACTTCCAGTAATGAGTGCTTGGGGTAGTTAGGTGATTTCTCCCCCTACTTTCCAAAAAACTATAAAACTGGACAAAATCATTAAATATAGCCATTTCAAAAATGATTACAGACAGCAAAGAGCTTAAAAATGTTTACTTATGAAAAACTGGTGCTGCATTGGATAAGTTACTTCTTGCCTGAGGGTATTTCTGTCCTCCCAGATCTGGTGGTAAAAATCCATAAGTCTACTGGCTGGAATTGGCTGATATGGTTTGAAAGAGAAACAGAGTAGCTAGAAATTTAAGGGGAAGGTTTTGGAAGCAAGAGAGCTATAGAAGTGCTGAGATAATACACTGTCTGTGCATTCACGGCTGACTATTAAATGACGTGGTGTATGGAATTTTCTAGGAAGCACAAGCAAAATTAAAAGCCTGGGGAGACTTATTTGCTGCAAATTTGAATGAATTCTTCAACTCATACACAGATTGGGCAGCAGACAGTGAAAGCTTCACTGGCTTGACTTGTCTATATAACCTCTGTGCAAATCATTGCCTGATCACAAAGCCATGCATGCACAAGAGAGATCCCCAGAGTTCTGGGCAAAAGAAAAAGAAAAACTGAGTAAAAATTCTAGTACACTGTTGAGAAACAGATTTTCCAGTTTGAATATAAGCAAGTTCATTGAATATATTAAAACAGGAGCACTAACCCTTTTTTCAGAGACATGAAATAGAGTTCAGAGACACTACAATGTATGATATACAATGCCTAGTTTTAAACCAAAGATTACTAGACATGTAAAGACACAGGAAAGTGTGACCCAAACTCAGAAAAAAAAAAAAAAAGTCAATAGGAAATCAAATACAATTGTGTTCCAGAGCTAAACATATACTTACGTGATCAATAGATTTTTGACAAAATTGCCAAGTTAATTCAACAGGGATAGTCTTTTTTTATCTTTTAATGTGGCTGTGCTTGGATAGATAGTCTTTTAAATAAAATATGCTACACAGAAATTAATTCTAAGTGGATCATAGCTCTAAACAAAAAAATTAAATAATACCAAAAATTCTAATGGAAAACAGGAGAAAAATCTTTGTGAATTTGGGTTAAACAAAGATTTTTTAGTACACATAAAGTTAAAACTATAAAATAAAAAGTTGATCAATTGGACATCTTAGAATTAAAAATTTTTGGAAATCTGTGGTGCTCTGCTTGCCGGGCATCAGGACTCAGTGTGGCAAGTGGACCTTGGTGAGGTTTTGTTTTTAAATTCTAATATTAACACCAAAGTACATTAAAACAAGGTGTTGCAAGAGAAGCCAGCCAGCTGAAGAAGCTTATTAATGATCACATTTCACATTGGAAGTAGAAGGTGGAGATAAGATTTTCTCACTTTAAGCGGTTTTGATGGCAGAAGAAAAAGAAGGTCCTAAAGTGTAGGGAAAGCAGTGGAGGAACTCGTGGGGCCTGATGGACAAAAATGGGCTGATATGGGACCAGAAGGATTAATGTTGGCAGCTGCTATAGCTTTTACCCATAGCTGTGCAGGTCAGGGCGAGGGAGCGGTCAGGAGACAAGCCCAGTCTATCCTGTGTGATCCCTACAGTAAAGCTTCAGTAACCCCAGGGCAGTGATCTGGTCTTCCTGTGCAGCTGCAGTAGCCACGTATTGAAAGTCACTTTACTTCAGAAACAGTCTCAGAGCCTCCTAAAGACTGTCAGTGCCAGCGACGAGGAGAGAGGTGCTGCATAGAAAGCCAGGTGAGAGGTATTAATGACAGATGGTTGTCAGTGAATCCACTCTGGTACAGAAAGTGATCTGGATCTGTGGGATTTAAGACAAAGGCTGGTGAATCTGCAGTTCCAGGAAGACAGGGAATCCCCAACAGATATTTCACAAAAATTTAATCTACCACATGAATACCAAGGTATTTCTCAAGATCAGTTTATTTGCTATATATATATATGAAGAAAAGGATTGGGCCTCCAGCTCATGAACAAGACTCCATTGTGGCCAGCAGACCTATGTCCTTATTCTCCGAAGTCTGGACCAGTTAAGCTGAAACCGGGGCAAGGTGGACCAGGTAGCCCCATATTTTGGGTACAAACAAGACTTGGACTCAATGTGATTGCCTGGTAAAGATCACAGGAAGGGATTACACTGGGGTGTCTGAGAGCAGATGCTTTGTCTTAGCAGAACACCAATCCGACCCTCAGCACATATGTGCTCCAAAAAATCACCTAGTACCAACTAAGAAGAAAAGATCTGCACTCCATTGGCGTGTTCCCTGTGACCTTGCAAATGGTGTCATGCCCAGGAAGCTTCCCTTCCCTCTTTCCCCTTCTTAAATCTTTTTAACCTGTCTCTACTTTCACAGAATTGTTTGGGATAACCTGTTTCTTTATATCTGTCCTTTAAAATAGAAACAACTGAATTAAAAAGCCCATGGAACAGTATAGAGGAAGAACTTCACCCAGCATTGGTCTTTCCTAGCTATATTGTCACTTTGGTATCAGATGACACTTAACCTCTAAATTACCACTCAAATCTAGTGATTGCAAGAGAAATCATGCTAGGAAAAGAAAAACAGACATGACCTTTCTATTTTGTCAAATTAATGCATACCATTTCTGTTCCATAGCCTTTTTACCTTTGGACAGTGTAAGGTTGCTGTGTTTTAATGTGTGTTTTTCACATAAGTTGCTGAGCATTAAGCTTATCAATTAAAGAATTTTGGAAATTTTGGAGGAAAAAAAAATTATAAACTTTGCTCGTCAAAAGTTAAGGTTAATTAAATGTTGAAGCAAGCCACAAAGTGGGAGAAAATATTTCTAAAACAAATATCTACAAAGAACTTGTATTTGGGATATTTAAAGTGCTCTTAAAACTCAAGAAGAAGACAAAAAACTCATTAACATGGGCAAAAATTCTCAAAAGAAGATATATACAAAGTTTTTAATAAAAACATGAAAAGATGCTCAGCATGATTAGTCATTAGAGAAATTCAAATTAAAGCTGCAAAGAAATGACTACATAGTCACTAGAATAACTATCATTAAAAAGAGTCACAATACTTAATATTGGTCTGGAACTCTAAGACATTATTAGTGGGAATAAAAAATGGTTCAGTCACTTTGGGAAAATATTTGGCAGTTTCTTAAAAAGTTAAACATAAAATTAAACAATTCTACCCATCAGTATCTACTGAAAAGAAATGAAATCATATGCCCATGGGGAAGCGTTAAATGGGAACATTTGTAGCATCTTTATTTATAATAGCTGAAAAAGGGAAACAATTTAGTGACCTAATTTGTAAATGGACAAACTTAACGTGATAAATTACTCAGAAATTTAATAGACATGAAAGAACTTTTGGAGGTGTTTTATGCTTTTTAAAATGTGATTGTGGGGGTGGTTGCTAGACTTGATATATTTATCAACACCCACCAAAATGTACATTTAAAAATGGGCAAATATATTATATGTGAACTGTACCTCAGTAAAGGTATAAAAAGTAATTAAAACAAATATATCAATGGCTGGAATGAATATAGAACTGAAGTTTGAATACAAAACATAAGTTGTGATCCTGAAAATTTGATGAAGAAAATTTTTAATGATTAAAACCTTTTTTATTATTGAGATGAAAGTCATATAGCATATAATTAACTATTTTAAAGTGTACAATTTAGTGGTACTTAGTGAATTTACAATGTGGTACAACTACCAGTGCTTTCTAGTTTCAAAGCTTTTTCCTGGCCCCATAAAACACTCCATGCTCATTAAGTAATCACTCTTAACTCCTCCTCCATCTTCTGGTATTCTCTAATCTACTTTCTGTCTCTGGATTTCCCTGTTCTGGATATATCACATAAAATGTATCGTACAGTATATGGCCTTTTGTGTCTGGCTTTTTTCATTTAGTGTAATATTCTTGAAGTTCACTGAAGTGGTAGTGTGTATCAATATTTTGTTCCTTTTTATAGATATATGTATGTATTATAAGGGTACAGAAACCCCACCTCCATCCTTTTAAACTCCTGACTGGGTTTGAGAATTAAAGATAGATTAACAAGAGAAAAGCTTACAAATTTATTTAATATAAATTTTACGTGGAACAACTGCCCTCGTAAAAAATGAAAACCCAAAGAAGCAGTTAGTGTCATTTATATACTGGATTGGACAAAGAACGGTAAATTGTGAAGTTGTAACTAAATTATGTGACAAGGCTTAAAACATAAGAGTTACTTTACCAAAATCTGTACAGAATTCTCTTGGTTTCTACTTTTCATCCTTGAGGATAAGGATGTTGCATATTTCTAGTGTAGGGAGGGCATCTTTCACTTGGGAATTTCATCTTTTACTTTTAAGAAACAATAACAAGGTCAAAGTGATCTTTTTGTACCTTCTGTTTTTCAAGTGTTGTTAACTTAAATAGTAAATATGCCAGAATGGCATATTTTAATCCCTTCAGTATATACCACAATTGGTTTATTCATTTATGCATTGATAGACATTCAGTGTTTTTCTACCTTGGGATGTACAGTAGCATTATCGTACTACTTCACTGCACACACAAATAATGATATTATACACATTCATGCACAAATTTCTCTGTGGACATATGTTTTCATTTCTCTTGGGTATATAACTAGGAGCGGGATTGCTGAGTCATAAGATAATTCTATTTTTAACTTTCTGAGGAACTGACAAACTGTTTTCCACAGTGAAAGCACCGTGTTACATTCCCATCAGCAATATACAAGGGTTCCTATTTCTCCACATCCTCACCAATACCTGTTTAATTTTCGTTATTTTGATTAAAGCTGTGGTAGTGAGTATGAAGAAGTATCTCATTGTGGTTTTGATGTCCTTTTCCTTAATAATCAATGATGGTGAGCATCTTTTCATATTCTTATCAGTCATCCTTATATCTTCTTTGGAGAAATGTTTTTATTCAAGTCCTTTGCCCATTTTTTAACTAGGTTCTATTTTTGTTGTTGAGTTATAAAAGTTCTTCATATATTCAGGATATTAACCCCCCAAAAGATACTTGATTTGCAAATATTTTCTTTCATTCTATAGGTTGTCTTTTCACATTCTTGATAATGTCTTTTGATACACAAGAGTTTTTAATTTTTATGAAATCCAATTTAGCCATTCTTTTTTCTTTTGTTGATCATGCTTTTATTGTCAAATCTAAGCATGCATTGTGAATCTGAGGTCAAGAAGATTTACAACTATGTTTTCTTCTAAGAGTTTTATGGTTTTAGCTGGTACATTTAGGTAATTGATTCATTTTGAGTTAATTTTTGTGTATGCAGTGAAGTAGGGTTCCAACTTCATTGTTTTGCATATAGTTATCCAGTTGTCTCTGCACCATTTTTTCAAAGACACCATTCTTTCCTCCAACATCTTATTTTAAAGTAATTATTCATCTTTTTGTAAATCAAATTTATAAAGCAAAGATAATGTAAATAACCATTCTTAAGAAACTCTGGCATGCCTGTTAGATATCTACACTGGAGCTCAAATTTCACCTTTTCAGTAAGGCTTCCTTTAACCACCCTTTTTAAAATGCAATAACATATTCTCCACTCTTTCCCTTGTCATCCTTTTAACTATTCTTTATAATACTTCCAGTTTCTAAAATACTGTGTAATTTGCTTATTTTATGTAATGTCTATTTCCACCAACCAGAACATAAGCCCCATGAGGACAGAGATATTTTTCCTGTCTTGTTCACTGCCATATTTCTAGCAGCAAGAACTTGCCATACCGAATATTTATGACCTACATTTTATTGCTTGCCATTCAGTATTTATTACCCAAATGAATACAACTACAAGAAGTTAGCCATTCTGTTCAGTTAGATTTTGGTGTGCAGAATCTGTTTTAAAAGTGATCTATATCTAATTTAAAGACTATAAAAGTACCATGCTCCATAGCAGTATGAAATACGTGGGGGTGAATATGGGGTTTGTTTAATTGGAATCTGGCCTAAGCTCATGGTTTGGCTGCCTGCTGTATTATAACTGGAAGAGCGCATGCATCGGAGACTGGATTGGTCTGCCAGTAAGGGTTTTCCTTGACTCCTTCCCAGCTAACCAGCTAATTAAGGGGACTAGTGAGTCCCCACAGGCTGTCATCTCAGTCAGGTGTGTTAAATGTGAACTCTCATGATGGCAGTAGACCCCATACATAGGCAAGCGTTGGCCCTCCCCAGAGTGTCTTTGATAACATGATGAATTAATGGAAACTTCCTCTTGGAAAGGCTGTTAATGTTTTTCTTTCATAGAATTTGTTTCAGGATCACTTTAATTCATCCTAAAAAAATTAGTAAAGCATTCCAGCTGTGGCGATAGTAAGATTTAGCTCCTTTGCGGTGGCTTTCATCTCGAAAATTCTTTGCAAATGTTTACTAGAACCTGCAGCAGTTCTTGGCCACTCATACTTTCTACATTTTCTTCTTTCAGAGGTTGGAGACAGAGATTTGGCTGCTATCTCATGTTTTCAGGGTCTGGCTTCTCTTTTCTCAAGGAGCTTACACGCCAATAAGGAGATAGGAATCAGGTCTTAAAAGTCAGACCCTCTTGCTAATGGCAACCTCCTGAAGTGGGAATAATCCTGTTTTTTTTCTCTGTGTGATGATGAATTACTAAAGACATGATGTTAAAGGCTTTGATTCTGAGACAATAAACAGTGAACAGTAGGATTAAACTTTTATGAAAATAGAGGTCTTGCTTAATGAATATTTCTCTATGTTAAAAAGAAACAGTGGATGAAATGTTTCTGACAATAATGTCAGAAAAATAAGCCTGAGTCTACCTACCTAGAATGTTTCCAAATGATCTACGTACTCTATCAGTAAGCAGTGAGTTGAAATTATTTTGTAATCCCTGATTATGTCCTTACATTTTGAGATAGCGAGGCTGCACAATACATTACTAGGAACAAAATTGTTGGACAAACAAGCATATACACAGAGTCCAGAGAAGCATGGGAAATATTTCTTTTATTTTCGCTTTTGATTCTTAATCACATAAAACAACCTTGGCTTGTATTGAGGGAGAAATCTGTTCTCTTTAGTAACTTCACTACTTCTTCCTCTTTCATTATCTTAATATTGGTTGAGTGCCTCCTCCTTGCTGGGATTAGAGCCATGAACAAAATGAAGGTCCTCTGTACATGGAGCTTACACTTAAACTTAAATATGTTATATGTCAAGCATAAAGTACTGTGAACAGGTCAAGGCTGGCCTCACAGATGAGGTGACATTTGAGCAGAGACCTGAAAGCAGTGAAAGAGTGAGCCATGTGGCTATTTGGGGAAAAGCATTCCAAATAGAGGGAAAGCACATGCCAAGGCCCTGAGGCAAGAAAGTATTGGGGCCTTCAAAGTGAGAAGGCTGCCATGGCTGGGGCAGAGTGGGCCAGGGCAGCAGCCATAGGAGCTGATGTCAAAGAGATGAAGGTGTGTGTGTGTGTGTGTGTGTGTACGTGTGTGTGTGTACGTACGCACACACAGGATCAAGCCTCCATGTTTTGAAGCCTTTGCCTACTTTTCTTTCTCCTGTCATGCTGCTTCCACTTGGCCTCTGGCTCTCTGTTGTCTAGTTTTCCTCCTGACAAAGCCAGGCCATGGAGGCCAGACTAGCTGAAAGACTTCAGGTCCTTCAGCTGCTTCTGTGCATGTTTGTTGAGCATAGGAGTTGGGGATTGAAGGAAAGGGGCAGCCTGCAAGTCAATAAGGGATTTATGAGATGTACAAATTGGCTTTCTTTTTGCTAATATCAATCAGCTTTTATTTGCCTCTTTTGCGACAATATATTTGCTTACGATTGCTGTTTCTTCAATTTACCAGAAACCTTCTTCTTCCTTACTACCTTGTATCAACCAGGGCACCAGAAAGAGGGAGAGGGCATAGTCTGTCCTGTTACAGTTGTGTTTATACTTATTCGAATCGTATTAATATTTCAATAATTAACTTTACAAAGCGGCAACTTAACACATGTCAGAAATAAACAGCAGGTGTGCCATCTCCCAACACCACGCCCCCCGGGGCCCACCCTTCCCAAGGCCTCCACTGAACAGTGTTCTTGTGCAGTTTTACACTAACTGACAACAAAAACACATGCGTTCTGTTTTAGAAGTTACTGTAGACACCATTGCAAATGTCGGCGCATTCCAGGTCACTTCCCTGTCCGGCTGGGCTGTCCCCCTGGAGATAAGCAGCTCAGAGTGACGTTAAGTTTTGACAAGATCATGTCCAGAATGGAGTGGGAGAGCCAGAGCACAGAACCTAAGTGTTTCCTGTCTCTGGAAATGACCATGGAATGAACTTAAGAGATTGTTCCCCTTTTGTCCTATTTTCACAGCACAAGAGATTTAAGACCTTGCAGAGTAGGTCTTATTGTCTATCACAGAAGAGCTCACGTGGCACGTTTGAGAATTTAAAAGTCGAATTTCTCTTGTTCTGAGCCTCTCCTTCATTTCCTCCTCGTCCTCAAACCCGTCACTCTCCAGGAACACATTCGAGCTTATATTACCTCATGTAGAGAACAATCCAGAAATTCATTATTGGATTGAGTTCTTTTCCACAATAACTTTTCAAGGGAACTAATTTGCTGTCACCCTTTGTGCTGTGGCTAATCGCCCCTTGGGAATGCGTGCACGGTAGAGATAAAGGATGCCTAAGCCACGAGTGCTGCGGGTTCCATCCTCCCCTGTGAATAGAGAATGTTTATGCCCCAGGAGAGCCACAGGCTGAAAACGCACTTGGGTTTTTCTTTATGACTCTCCCGGACTTTATGCCAGATTATTGACTTGCAATAAAAAGTGACATATATCAGGAGAGCAGCCAGTCTAATTGGGATTATTTAGGGGAGTTCATACCATTAGTCCCACTTTTTATAGTTCCCCATTTCCCATGTTCTCTAATGTGGTTTCCCTGCATTACAGAGGAAACACCATTAAATTATATTTAAGAGTAATTTATTTGGTATTGGTTCTTTATTACGTTTTCATAGAATGTCTTGAGATTTTAAGGTATTTTTATACCTTTTATAATCTTGTAGCATATTTGTAAAAGGAAAAACCTGAGAGCAAAAGAGGGCGGTGAATGAAACCTGACTTTCCTAATAATGGCCTCAACAACTCTTTTGAGGGTGGGCATTAGGCAGTCGAAGTCCTACCCTCTCCCGCCCCCCCAGAAGTTTGGGGCTTTGAGGGTTTGGGTTTTTATCTGTTTTTAAGTTTTTACGTAGGGTGATAGTTTTGTCCCAATCTATTTATCCATTTTGTCTCTCTCACATTATTTCCTCGCAACCAACATAAATCACAGGCTGCAGCTCGGAGCCCTGGAAAACAAGCCAGGTTCTCATGTCGTGAGGATGAATCTGCAGCCTGACCAATGGAGGTGACCACCTGTGACATCTTGGTGGGGCTGTCACATCCTCACATAGGAGGTAGCTGTGCTCATCTCAGGGGTCTGCCTTCACGCCTGTTCCCAGCCTTGCTTTGGTTGGCTTCATGCTAGTCCATGTGACAGTCCCTGTCAACATACTCACCGAAAGCACGAAGATAGCTGACAGAAAAACAGAGCTTGTCAGCCTAAGATCTTCTTTAAATAAACCCCCACCCATCTCAACAAGAAAGTAAGATTAGAAGGAGAGCCACTGTTGAAAAGTGATTATTTGCATGTTGAGATGTTTGCCTCATTCCAGAAAGGACTTGTAGCAACTTATAGGGAGAAATACAATACAATGGGATAGACCAAGAAATGGCAAACTTTAAAAAAAAAAAAAAAGAGAGAGAGAGAAGAAATATTTGGAGCTTTGTTGGCCATGCAATCTCTCACAAATATTCAGTTCCATCATTGTAGCATAAATTAGCCAACCCCTGGGATAGAACATTCACTACCACAGACCTATACAGTTGAACTGAACATACTTTCAGGTTTCTGGAAAATATTTTGCATTCAGCTCAGCCAAATAACAGATTATGGTATTACTATGGCATAAGGATCACTAAATTCCAGAATGGCCATTATGAAACCTGGTAAAATAAGCCTCGTGTTTTAATATACCAAATGGTAAAATAAAATAGGACTTGGGGAATAAAGATTGCATTAATAGTGGATGGCTCTATGCCAGTGCTGATTTTTCATTTTTCCTCTGGCCTACATTTCTCTTTTCAGTTCCCATTCTCTGCCAACGGCACATATTCTTTTCTTTTTCTAACCTCAATTCATGAAAACCCTCCTCATGCTATTGGAGGTCCAATCTTTTTAGCCCATTTGCAATCCATCCAGGTTGTCCTGCTTTGTGACCACTGCAGCATCTGATAGAAAAAGTCCCATGATGTCTCCCCACAGTGCGTCTGCCCGTGATCGCCAGTGCCATGAGTGTAGCCACTGTCTGTCTGAGATGCGGCCAGCCCAGTTCACGCAGCCTCTTCTCACTGCTCTCACCTGGCTTTTCCACCTGCCACCTTTTTCCTGGGGTGATAATGTTCTGCGATTTGGGTCACAGTTTTCCAGCTGCGTAGCTATAGTTGACTTTGGCCCTTAGGCTGTGCTCCAAAGCTGTGATTTTCCTTCCTATCCTTTTTCTTATGGGAGTGTAAAAATGAACTTACCATTTCATCTGATGCAGTGTTGGAAAACAGAGAAATTGGATTTGCATCTCATTTAAAACTGGAACATATTTAAAGATCCATTGCTACTGCCTCTTCTCATATAGTTTTATGTCACTGCCGTGCTATATGTGATACAAATTGTGTCAGACTTACGTTCTGTCATTCTAATTTCATTTGGCCGTGTCTCTGTACATTCATGGACCACCAGCCTCAAGCAGAAGACGGTCCTGTCCGTGTTAGGCAGCCTGGAGTGCATGCAGAGGACAGCTGCCCCGAGTGCCAGATTGGGGGTCCTGAGGCTGGGAGGAGGGGATCCCAGCAGGGAGGGGAGGGATTAGCACTGACCTGAGTCTGAGGCCAGGCTCTGCCGCTGCCCAGCTGTATGAACCCACCTCACTGAGACTTCCTGCACCACAGCGTGAGGTTGGCCCAGGGCAAGCCACGTCAAGCACTTAGCATGGTGGCCGGCACACAGGGACCATCAAGTATCTAACAGCTGTTTTCATAGTCTTTGTTATCATTGTCATCATCATCATCATCACCACCACCAGCATCATGACATTGTCACAGCTTAAATGTAGGCGTACAGTAAGGGCTCCTGTCTCCATTTTGCAGAAATAAAAGAAATCTAGTTGACTACCTTTTGTTGATTCTGTGTTTGTCAAGGGTCAGGCATGATCAGAATAGTTGTGTGATGTCACTGTTGCTCAGGAAAATTAATCCTCTCCCCTCCCCACCCCTTCATCTACCGCCTCGTGTGACGGAGAGCTTCTTTCAACTCTTCTCATAAGAATAATGCTAATGCTAGTAACATATTTTCAGGTTTTTAATACTGGCGTGCAGTTTGGGAAGTCAGTATGTTCAAAGGTCACAGAATGGCAGAATATCACGTAAAACTGCTTTCTTAGTTAAAAATGAATGTTTGTCAAGAGAAAGAAAATAGTGACAAATACCACTGACATATTTATAACTGAACATGGCAGTTACCACCTATACCTCCGAACTTCAGAAATATTATGGATGTCTTTAATGGCATTTGAAAATTTAGCAAAAATAGGCAGTATTTAAAAGAGAAATCTTTTTTTATTGTTGTTGTTCAGAAAACCTTGCTACCATTGCTGAGTTTCCCCATTCCTCTCAACGGCGGGTGCTAGAAAAAATAGACACTAGAAATGCAACCTTTTCTTTAGTGACTACCTCAAAATCAGAGTCTCCAAGGCTTTTAGGGGGGAGGGGCAGTGTCAATTATTAGTATGTCACCTATAAAATTATTCTTCTTGTTCTGTAGCTGAAACTTTTAGAAATCCTTTTTCCTCATCTTATGTGTAAATATACAGTTTAGTTGTACCTGAAGTACTCTCTTTGGCTTTCGATCTAGGAGTTTTTACACATCACTAAATAATGTTTCATTCTTTGCCTCCACAGAGCAATTACATTGTCACAAGTCACACTATTTAATAAGAAAATGACTTACCTACCCCTCTTAGGTTTATATCTTTATTGGAAGACTCACTAAATTTAAATATAGTGGAAGAATCAGCTAGTTGTATAATGGAAAAAGACATTTTCAGACATCCCTAACAGCTTTATTTTGTTCTTGATTTGCATAGTTTGTGATTCTCAGCAAGACTTCATGTTCTATGTTATTATTTGCTTTTACTCACAGTAAGTGCCACCTTTTGAGAGGTAATATTAATTTTTAACACTTGTTATTTCTCTTAGCTTAATGGTTCATATTTTCAGAAAAGCAATTCATTACTGCTTAGCCTTATAATGTTTCTGATTGTTTCTAAACTCTTTTAAAAAAGTCAAAAGACATTTTTGTGACTTCTGGAACTATTCTGTCTTATTTCCATTCAGAACATGAAATTTCCATTTAAAGAGCACACCTTTTCCCATCTTGTTTTGAGAAAACCATGAAGTATTTAATTAGGAGTCCCAAAGATAAAAGCAGCTAAAACAAATCTCTCTAAACAGAAAGCCCATTGGAAATTGCTTATTGGATTCAAAAATACAAAGGAGATGAAGTGAGTGATTGCCATATTCATTAGGTGGTTGGCTACAAGTACAATGCCCAGCAAGCCTATAAAGGGATGGCAAGTATAATATACACGACCCAGGGAAAATCACCCCCCAACTCCCATTAAAAAAAAGACCCAAACCTTAAATTCCTTATTTATACATATGCATTGCCTAAATAGGTAGCATAGAGTACTAGAAAGAAAGCAAGTTTGTAGTATGAGCTTTAATGCTTATATGCCAACATTATTAACACCTCAAAATGCTTGTGGGAAGTCTTTAAAACTTCTCACCTATAATATAATAAGAATAAATGAAATAGTATACATGGTACCTAGGGTTGTTCAGAAAGGAAAGTGCTATCTATCTATATATACATGCATCTCCAGATGGATGTCTCAAATTCAACATTTTAAATTGTACTCCTGAATTTACTCATTCAGTCTATTTCTTTAATTGTATTTTCTGTCTCAGTGCATTCTACTAGTTGCCTGAGCCAAAATTTTGGGGGTATCTTGTTACCTCCTTCTCTCTCTCAAGCATCATATCCAATCCATTAATAAATCCCATCTACCATACTTTCAAAATATATCTGGACACTGGTCAGTTCTCACCACCTTCGCTCCTTTCACCCTGTCCAAGCCACCGTCATCTCTCACTGGGATTGTTGCCACAGCTTTCTAACTGGTCTCCCTGCGTGTGTCCTTGTACGTTCATGCTCTTTGCTAATGGTCCAGTCTATATTCTCAACACAGTGGCCAGAAAGGTTATTTTAAACTGTAAGTCAGATCATGTCCCTCTTTGTTTAAAATCTTCCAGTGGCTCTTTATTTCTATCTCACTAAAAGTCATAACATTTATAAAGGCCTAACAGGTTTCCACCTGCTTGGGCCCCTCCCAGCTCCCACCCCATTTTATCTCTCTCGCCCCTTCCTGAACTCATTTCCTACTATGAGATGAGTATTTGGCCGAATCTTTCATCTCCTTCAAGTCTTGCTTCATTGCCACCTTCTCAACTAGGACTGCTCTGACCACCGTGTTTACAAATTCCACTTCTTGTCCACCTTTATATTATAGATACCACTTACCAGGCATACTCTTGCATGCACTTGCTCTTTCTCTGTTTTCCTCTCTGGAAAGGCAGAGTTTTTTTTGGTGGGGAGGGGGGCCGGGAAGGAGTTGATTTGTTTTGCTCACAGATATTTTCCAAAGAGCCTAGAATAGTGCTTGAAAAACACAAAGGGGTAGGGAGTAACTGATTGCTAAAGTCCTTAAGTGGTTGCCTCCGAAAGTACAGTGCCCAAAGAGCCTGTCTTTTTAGATGACAACAAAACATATTTGTTAAATGAATGAATGATCAGTGACCACGTTTTACCAAGAGAACCACTGCTGAGGATGGGGAAGTTTTCAAGAGTACTTTGACAGAGCAAATGAACTGGGTGGAGGGGGGTTACCTGATGGAAGCCTTCATCATCTGCCTGCTCCTTGTGTTTTCTGCATTCCTTCTAGGCTGGGAGTCTGAGAGGCATGACCAGTCGCAGTTAGCAGTCACTTACACAACTTTGTGATGAAAATGGAAAATGATCTCAAAAGCTGACAAAGTATTCAGAGACCAGCAGAATAAATTTGTAGGGAATATGTAGGTGTAGAACGGTGCATTTGACGAGGAAAAGCTCAGAAGAAAACGATAAGATAAAACATTAGATATTTAATGTAGCAAATAAACTCACTGGTTCCAAACAATATTCTGAATATGGATTGTAAAGATAGAATAAGAACCAGTAGCTGCCTTGAAGAGCTTGGTTTTCCCTACTTCCCTTCTATCCACCCCACCTCTGAGAGAATTATCCTTGTAAACACAGATATAATCTAAGCTTACCTCTCACCTGCCAAGAAAGATTCCTGCTCCAGGATTTATCCCATTTGGAGCCAAGACTGTGCAGATGGATGGCCTAACAATGTTCTCTAAAACATATACTGATTTTTTACATAGAAAATGGCCATCAGCTATTCTTCATCTATACCAAGGATAAACAGCAGAAAATGTGTTGCAACTGTAGCGTGAAGGCTATAGTTGAGATGCAGTAAAAACTTTATTTGTCAGACAGCATGAATATATTTTGGGACAGGTTATGGAAAGAGACTCGTAAGGTGGAAACTTTTCTTAACTTCATTCTGCTGGTGCAGTTTATACCAACGTTTCTCAGAATATGTCATAGCATCATACAGACCATTAAGTAAGGTTACTCTAAATATTCTGTGGTTAAATGCATTTCAGAAGCCCTACGTTTAAAAAGTTAAACATATTTCTTTACTGGAGGGTTTCCCAAACCCTTTACTTGTGAGTTTCTAACAATGGGTGTATTGTGAACGGTATTCTTCCAATGTATTTGAATTTGGAAGCCCTTTTTAGGGACTTCCTGTGGATTGGTGTGCTTGCAACATGCTTTGGGAAGTATTGACTTAGATACATGAAGGTGGCTGGGTAAATGGACTTTGAGGGTCCATTCTTGGACCATGTTTAAACACTGTCTTGCTTGTGTTGTTTGTACTTCCAAAAAAGACAAAAACCAAAAAACCAGCCACAACAGTGTCCACAAAATAATTCTCATATTATTATTTCTTTAACAATGGCACCTGGAGAAGGGCTATTTTGAACCCATTTCTTTTCTGTTTTTTTTTTTTAAAGACAGTCTTACTCTGTTGCCTAGGCTAGAGTGCCGTGGCTTCAGCCTAGCTCACAGCAACCTCAAACTCTTGGGCTCAGGCGATCCTCCTGCCTCAGCCTCCCAGGTAGCTGGGACTACAGGCATGCACCACCATGCCCAGCTAATTTTTTCTATATATATTTTAAGTTGTCCTGCTAATTTCCTTCTATTTTTTTTAGTAGAGACGGGGTCTCGCTCTTCCTCAGGCTGGTCGAAACCATTTCTTTTAAAGTGATAGTTTCCTACCAGGCAACAGCAAGTGAAAGATAAGACCTTTGAACTGATTGATGGAATTTTTATTTTCATTCTGTCCAGGCTTTAATTAGAAATGCCTATATGGATATTTGATACACAAATGTCTGTGACTGAGAAGAGTCACAATGGGATAAGGGACACACTGGAAGACCATCCACCTAGAATAGTTTGGGGAGGTGGCTTTCACCTAGAATAGCTGATTCTACATTTAGTGGCAGTTTCTAAAGACCAAAATGGCAACTCACACATCTCTCCACTCGTATTTTCCCTTGCAACCGGAATAAGTTAAATATTGTGTCTTCCTCTGCTTACCACGATTTATAAGAAGCCACTTGAGAAAGTACTCTGTACAAAGTACAGAGCCTTTGTACAAAGTACTGAGTACAAAGCCTTGCTTGAGTAGAAAGTCAACTGTTCCTGACTCAGGACATCGTTCCATTCTCCTCAGAGGAAACCTTTCGTGGAAGATTCTTGTAGTAGGAGAGTGGGAGGGGAGAGAAAGGACTTCTTCAAGCTTCATGATAAGCCAGTATGTGACTGATAATAAATGCTCGCACTTTTGGCAGAATTTCGTACCAGACTTGCTTTCATTTTTGTATCCCATCTGGCTCCAATTGCCAGAGGCCACCAGGATTTACAAAAGGACCTGGCAACTCTACATGGCCAAATTGGCTCTGTTAGCTTGTAACTCAGGACTCTGGCATTTGGTATTAAAAAGTGATTAATTGGGAAGAACATTTATTAATGTCAGCCTCCCTGGCATTGCCTTGAAAATTCTTTCCATTCCAGTGCACCACATTTTTTTTCTTTTTTTGATTGAAGTGAGTGACTTCGGACAATAAACTCTAGTTTTCTTCCTGTTACAGACTTAGGTTCTCACTGTGATCATGTCTTCACTTAGGATTAATTCGATGCCAATACTTGTTGAAGAAACATGTTTACCCTTTGTTTTTTCTGTCTAAAGTTTTATTTTCTACTTCCCTGTAAGACATACCTAAGAAAAATACAACGCCCAACTAGTGATTATTGGGTCAAGTTCTTATCTTTATTTTTATGTCCAGCCTCATATAGATCATATAAAGCTTCCCGTTTTTTACATATACTTTAAAGATTTGGGTTGTTGCCATTAGGTGGAAATCAATCCTTTTACACATACGTTTTTCATGCTTTGGAAAAATGAAAATAGGTATGTGCACGTCTGAACTAAGAAAATTACAAGTATTTGATGCCATTTGAAAACATAGGACCTTTGTTTTCATCCTTTGTTACATTTCAGTACTCCATTAAATTTGCCCTTTTAAGCTGTGGTAGGTAGGCTGTTTGAAAACACAGGTAAAGGTGAGGAAAGAGCATTATTCAATTATGTCAGTATTTGTGAGAAGAGTCTTTTTGACCACCTCTGTGGAAACAAAGTGAATCATCAGGTTTTTATCACCATATGTTTCAGAAGCAACAAAGTGGGTCTAGTCCAGTGAGATGCACCATAGTTTGATTATAGAAGATATTTTGATTTTGGATGAGTACATTGACAGATAACAAGAATCAAATCTACTATTAATAGCAATTCCTCCAGAAGATCAATTATGCAAGCAAATCTCACCTTTTTTTTCCTTGTTTAGCTTTTAAGAGAGAGCTTACTAAACTTGTTACTTTCATAGGTAGTGACCTTGAAGTAGGGCAAACATATCTCTGTAGTTTGATCATGATGAACAATTTTTTAGGAGATGCTGCTTTGAAATATTTAGATCTTTACTAGGTGAGTGAAACTGTGTGGATTCTTCTTATGGCTCCTTCTCCTTATTAATTTTAGATTATAGAAGAAAGGGACTATCTTCTGTATGACAATTCCAAGTGGTTAGGTGAATCATGCCTTTTATTTTCTTGCTTTGTGAAAAAGTAAAGTATCTTGTCTCTTCCGTAACAAAAAAGAAGTCTATATAGCATCCTTATTTGGAAGACTTTGCCCAAGGGGCATCTCCTTAACAGAAGTACTTGGGCAGTAGTCATAGGTAAAAGACCACTTCTGCCAGGCATGTACATTTCCATAGGAACAAAATCATTTATGAAAATGTATCTGATTTATCCTCGACTTCTGTTTCCTTTACTTCTTCAAAGCTACATTCATTCATGACTTCACTTGCATGTTTAAATCCATCTTGGTTCCTTATAGAGGGAATAGAATGATTATGTGCTCCTGCCTCCCACCCACACCGGGTCCTCTTATTAAGTCCCAGTTCTTGATGTAGGATTCTGTGGCATTACTTGTGTCATGGTTGTCTCCATTCTACCAGGCAGAGAGAGCAGGACGTGGTGAGCATGACAAAAGGCCTGGGCACCTAAGGGGGGGGGGGGGCTGGGCTCTCTCCTTTCCCCTCTCTGCTCTAGTCAGGCTCCCAGCACAGGCTTGAGCTTCTCACATTCCTCTTTTGGTTCTCACAAGTACCTCACCTAGCACAGCTCCAACCCTTCTCAGAACAAGGCCTTCCCTGAAGCCAGGGGTGTCAGATGGGGGTCTTGGGTGTACCTCGGGCAAGCCCCTCCGTTTTCCTGAGTTACTCAGCTAGCTCAGATCTCAATGCGCATGGACACCTAATCTCTTAGAGCAACACCACTCTTGATTTTCCAGATCCATCTGCCTGAGTAAATACTGTAATAGATATGTAACAAGACTAAGTGACTATCCTGCTGTTACATTCCTGGAAGATCCATGTGTAAACAGTTCACACATAAACAGTTGAATGTTAAAGAAGCTTAGAGCAATGACAAGTCAGGAGCATGTGTCAATTTAAAATTTAGAAGGCCCACTTAGCTGTCCACTTAGCTTATTTATTGAACTCTGTGGTCGCTACAATGTGGGTATCCTTTTACTTTCCTTTCTAAGAAGGGCAATTTCATCCATCAGTATTGGATTTCTTATGTCAAGAGTGATCATTGTCCTCCCCTCAAGCCTTCAGATATAATAGTGGCTCTCAATTCAATAACTGAGATCAGTTGAATATTATAAATTATGGTTTATCCTACCATGGCCAGTGGACCTGTACATGTCCATTCTTTCAGAGGTTGAGTGTCAAGATGAGCAGATGGACCATCTCAGATCATTCACAAATGCATTAAAACAGAGAATTGACAAGGAACACATATTCTGTGCCACGGATCCTGTTGCATCTCTGTAATTTGTAGAATACAATCTTGCATTTATCCAGCAGAGCAAACCAGAGATTTGAGCTCCTCTGTTAAGAGAGCCTCAGGGTTGAGATTTTCTGTACTGCCTCAGCGATGTGTCACGTGACCGCCTACAACTTGCTGGTTCTTATATGCTGTCGGTGTGTTTCTGCTACAAAATCAGCAGGTAGCGAAGGGCTGCAATCCCTCCCCATGCTGGGTGTTCACTTTGGATTCCGAAGCCACCTGGACGGTGGGAAGAGGACAGGCTTTGGAGTGAGTCAGACCTCAGTTTGAAACTCTTGCTTCCCACTGATTCCATCAAGTTAGACAAGTGTCTTAAGCTCTCCGGGCCTCACTTTTCTCATCTACAAAAATGGAGATGATTATACCTACCTTATAACATTGTCATGAGATTTCGGTGGGCGTTTAAGTCACGTGCCTGGCACATGGTATGTGCTTGAAAGATATTTGGATTTCCCCTGTCCTCTACCACTTGTACCTTATCGGGTGGCTTTTATTAGCCCTGACCCTCAGCAGATATGTGCAGCACACATATAATAATTTGTAAGTCAAGCAGGACTTTAGAAGGTATCTTATCTTAATACTCTCTTCCATCTCACTAGTCTTTGTCAGTCTTGTTTTTATTGAATATATAGCTTTCTTTAGTGTCTTTTCCATATTTTTGTTAAGAACCACAGACAGAGATGAAGAAAGTTCACTTCTGACTTACTGCAGCTCTCCATAAATTCCTGTAATAGTTTCATTCTAACCAAGAAAAGATTTCTGTAGCAACATTTTTCTAATTTACTTAATTCCCTTAACTCCTCACTACTGCCTGCTTAACTTAAAATTAATGGAATTGTTTTGCACTGGACCGATATTTTCCAATAAAGTGTCTTTTAAACGGTTTTTTGCTTTTATATATATATATATATATATATATATATATATATAAATTTTTTTTTTTTGAGACAGAGTCTCACTTTGTTGCCCAAGCTAAAGTGAGTGCCGTGGCGTCAGCCTAGCTCACAGCAACCTCAATCTCCTGGGCTCAAGGGATCCTCCTGCCTCAGCCTCCCAAGGAGCTGGGACTACAGGCATGCGCCACCATGCCCGGCTAATTTTTTTTCTATATATATTAGTTGGCCAATTAATTTCTTCCTATTTATAGTAGAGACGAGGTCTCGCTCTTGCTCAGGCTGGTTTCGAACTCCTGACCTTGAGCAATCCGCCCGCCTCGGCCTCCCGTAGTGCTAGGATTACAGGCGTGAGCCACCGCGCCCGGCCTGCTTTTATATTTTTAAACATTTAAAAATCCACTTAAGCAGAGTGTAACTTACGTTTCCAAATAAAGTTATGGATTAGTTTATTCTCAATTAGAGCAAAGCAAGCCGAGGGCTTCACTCTTCCACCTCGTTTAATCCCGAAAAGTAATCGTTCGCTCTTGTGCGGTAAGACATTTTAATCTCAGGAACTAGTATGTTGGCAAGAAGGTGATTTAAAAACAAATCAAATAAAAAGCTCTGCGCAAAATAAATAAATAAATAAATAAATAAAAAATTTAAAACATGAAGTCCGGAGTCAAAGACCAGAAATCTGAAATGTTGAGTGTGTGAATGCTCTGATTTTAATCTGCTGCCACGGCTCTGTTCATTAGCGTGTCTGGCGGTGCTTTCTTGGCGAAGAAAGTTTGGCATGGGAGGAAGCCGTGTTTAAATTGGCTCAGAGAAGACGTCGCGTGTTACAAGTCCACTTTTGTCTCTGAGGGGGTATAATTTCTTCATTCATTTCCCCTTTTTAAAATTTTACTCCCCGTGCATTTACGAGTAAATTTTAGAGCTCATGAAAGTGAGGAAATGATATCACCCGCCTGAGCCGAGCGGAGGGTGGGTTGGCAGCTCTGCTCTTGACATCCCCAACCGAGGCCATTTTCTGCCCCGACTTGGCGTATCCCGTCCATTTCAGACAAGCGGGAAAAAATGCAAGTGGCACCTTTCCATGTCTACACTGGAGATGTGAGTCGTGCTCATGTCGCCAGAAGACTGTCCTCAAGCATCTCACAGTGTGTGGCATTGGGGCCGTTTGGGCCTAAATCAGGGTCCAAGTCGAATGTATAATCAATCACCAAGGAATGTGCCAGCTATGATAGGCTCTGAGAATCGGTTTTTAACTTTTCTCATTCTCTTTACCCTTCAAACGGCCCCAGATTCCCCTTCCCCTCCCCACGTTACTGCCATGGACTTCAGATTCTAGATCTCGCTCAAGTCATAAGAAAGGGTCTATTGCGTTTAATATCACCGTAGCAGTAAACGTTAAAAACTTCCTCTTCTTCAACTGCTGAGATTGGTCTCAATCTCATTTGCCAGATTAAAAAAAAAAAAAAAAAGCTCTCTCAGATGGATGTTTATCTTTACTGTTTTTATGCAACATTTTAAAATTTTTATAGCCTGCATAGCCTTAAAATGGATGCTTCGCCCAAGGGCTGGAACATAATGGAAAGACCGTGGTATAAAGACAGGACCAAGTCGGGGTGTGCTGGTGTTGGCTCCGATCACCTGACACCAGCCAGAATTCTGGCCCTTCTTTGGAATCCACATTCCTGTGTTTGTCCCCATATTCTCACCGTGCTGGTCTGTCAGTCAGAGTCCTGGCAGGAAACACATGGCATGGCCCAGGGGGGTGACGGAAGCGAGTTATCAAGTGAGCATTTGCAGCGATATCGGCCAACGTGCAATGGCGACACCTACCAGATGGCCTGAAGGGACAGAGGAGGGGAACAGTCACCAGCACCTGGTGAGCGCTGGAGCCATGGAGAGAAAGCCCAGACGGGAGCTGTGCCCATAGCAGGCAAACCCGGCCACTGCCAGACAGAGCTAGCTGAAGGGGAGAGAGGCTGTTAAAATTCAAAGGAAAACAGACACAACCGTGAGAGTCGGGTAGGCGACAGGGCAGCTCAGGGCTCAGTGTGGCATACCCAGTGAGTTAAAGGTACATTTGTGTAGAACGGAGGAAGGACCCTGTTGCCCCGAACAGCCAGGCTCTCTCCGTTCTTCTTCGTCTAGCTTGGCACTTGGCCGTTCTGGTCTTGAAAGTGTTCTTCTTGGCTCCTGAGTTCGGGTGTTGAAGATGAGATCAGTTCCCCATCCATCCGATGCAGTCTGTATGATCATCCACGCGACAGCCTCAGAGTGAGCATAAGGGCCTTTGTGGATTCAAAGTTCATGGTATTTTAAATACACCTGAGACCTGGATTTTCTCAAGTGGAGGCTCAAGGATAAATTTCCTATGGACAGGAGTAGGGGTGTTATGCCAGGCACCTAGATAAATTTAAATATGCCTTGATGACTGCCATCAGCAAATCCACAGTCTAACAGAGGAAGTAGACCCATAAGCAGATATGAAGAGGAGAGCCTAGCGAGTATTCAGCCTTACCAATTGTCAGCTTGGCAGATGCCTTAATCCCAGAGCTGAAGGGGGGGGGGGCTTTACTGTCAGCAGCTTCCCTGTGGATTGATAAATTGGATGCAGACAGCGAGAGCCTAGGGCTGCCAGATAAATCCTTAGGATTGAGACATAGCTGTGTAGTTCGTAGAACCATGCGAACACACTCATGCCATAAACGCATTGTGCCATTTTTCTGAAACCTGTGTTAGAGGTGGGGAGAAATATAATAGCGATGATGATAATAATTATTATAATAAGCCTATTTTCTACCTCTCCAGAAGGGAACAGCCTGCAATGCTGTTGAATCGGGCAGGGAGGAGTCCTTTTTTCATGAACACTCACTCACCCACACACTGCTAGACAGAGTGCACACATGCGTGTGTGAGTCTTCATCTGTGACCTGCACTTTGAAAGGTGAACTGAGAGTAAAAAGGGGAGAGGATAAGCCAGAATTTCACTTGAGTTCTAGAGCTAGGTTTCCTCTGGGGCAGTTTGTGGTTCTGAGAGAAGTCCCTGCTTTTCCCTTCTTTGCTTGGCCAGATGTGTGGCTGTGCCAGTGGTGGCCGAGTGACTCTCTGAGCACCCTAACGGGGTGTTAATACAGGATTTTTCCCTTCTTGCAGCTTAAGGGGATGCTCTTCTGTATTCCTCCCAACCCAGAAAAGTCAAACCTGAGACCTATAATAGTGAATCTATCACATATTTTTCCTACAGATACAATGGATAGCAATACTCTTTCTTTTGTCTAACTGATCATCAGATTAAAACTCAGAGAAGTAAATGAACTTGCCTGAAGTTGCAAAGTTGATCAGACAAATAAAATGTATTATAAGGCTATATTATTAGCCCTCTTAATTCCCATGTCTCTTCTCTCCCTAATTTATTTTGGAATAAGTAAATTTCTATTTGTCTTTTTTCCTAAATGAATACCCTATGTATACTTTAGTAACAACCTTAAATTTTCTCTTTTTTCCCCCCTTATATTTTGTTTTAGTTTCATCTGAATCTGTTAGGCTGAAAGAAGCTATAAATTATTTAGCCAGTATTGTCACATCAGTGATCCCCGGGAAACAGAATTGGGTTTCCTCCCTGTCTTTCTCATCCTAGGAAATTTAGCCATGTCCATGATGTACTTTTTCCTAGCTTTGCAAATTTCTGTTTGCCAGATTGACTTGCTATTTAAAGAAATACGTTCTTGAACATCTTTAATCTCTCTTGACTGAGTGGGGAAGAGGAAAGATGAAGAGTATTGTCATCAATCTAATTTGAAAATTTTTTCATGAATATTAGTTTTCGCAAAATCAAATAAAAGAATAAAAATTCACTGAGTTTGGTCACTGTGTCACTCTCCTCAATTTACTGTTTTAAAACACACAAAAAAACACCCCGTAAGGCCAGCCCCTCTGGTAGCAGTACAGGGTGGTGTCCTCCAAGCTCACAGCTCATGACTCCAATAACATGGACCTTTGGTGCTCAGGAAATCTTTATAATGACCCAACCCCACTCAACCCTGAGTCTCACCTTGTAGTTGTGGCTCCTTGAGGACAGATGGGATAATAACTCTGCCCAAGGCGACCAATGGTGTATTGGTGGCAGGGCTGCAATCTGAGTCTAGACATCCACCCCCAACACTCACTCGCTGTTCTTTCTGTGCACAAGGGACCCATTAGCAGCTCTCCGTTGCCTATGGTGAAGATCAGTTCTACAGCAGGGCGTACAAGACCCTCATGATCTGTCACCTGCCTGCATGTCCACTCTTACTCCCTGCTGTGTCTTCTCCTACGAGTGTGCCTAGCTGTGACCACCTCCTCACGCCCAAATGTGTTTGCCTTGGAAGGATTTATTTATTTTTCAAGTCCAGGGGGTTACCTCTACCGGGGAGCCCTCTGTACCTCCTCCACTTCTTCCACTCAGTTTTCTCTCTTGCCCGGTACATTTGTTCACTTGATGGATTTATTCAGCAAATACCCGCACCAGGCACTGAGCTCAGCACAAGTCAGGCAGCAGTGAACACCGCTGACGAGTTCCCTGCCCTCCTGGAGCTCACAGGCTACTGGGACAGAGAGATGTTAAAGACAGTAAACACACGGATAAATGTGTAATTACAACGGGGATGATTTTCATGAAGGAAATAACGACTGTGCCTGGCACCTGAAGAACCTGGGGGAGGAACAGATGAGCGCACCGCACCGTGGTTTTCCAGTTCGAACATCCGTCTTCTGGGGAAGGCTGATGGATGCTCCTTGACCCTCCCTCCATCTCCGTGTCCCCAGCATTGGGGGGCATCATGGGGTTCCTGCCCACTGGAAGTGCACGGTGGGTGAGAAGGAGACAGGGAGGGTGATGTTTGTTCATACCTGACACCCACCTCAAGGATGAAGGTGCCTCCCAACCTGGTGGTAGCTTGGCGCTTGAGGCTCTGTTGACTCAAGGGTACCCTCCTTTACTCAGGGAGGCCGGTTTGGTCAGGCAGAAGGTGTGATGTTGGGAGGTGATATTAGGGATGGCTGTCTCAGATCTCCAGTGAGGGCCATTCTATAATAACCTTGATGAGGGGCAGGGGGCACTTGGATAAAGCACTATCCAGGGACACGGATACTGGCCTGATCAGAGTTCTGTTTTTTTATACCTGCACTTTTAATTCTCAGGATGAATTATAATAATAGGATGCGTTACATTTTCTGCAGAAATATCTTAGGGAAAACACGTGAATGCTTTTGCAAAAATAGTTCAGCTTTTGAAGAGTCAAAAGAAGTAACCAACTATCTCTAAAATATAAAAATGCACCTATAAAAAGAGAACATCAATGTACTACTTAATAATAGGCTCAGAGTTAATGAGGAATGCGTGACAAGACACTGATATTAATACTTTGGGGTTTATTTTCTATGTCAGCAAGAAGTACTTGCTCTTGACATTACAGAATTCTTGTGAAGAGGTTTTTTTTTTAAATTATGTACTTTAAATCCTCAAACTGAACTGTACTTTGTAAATGCAAAGCATAATCTAAATTACAAAGATAGCTTGCAGCTTTTAAATAAAATGAACTTGCTCCTTTGTTTTAACTTTTTTTGGTCAATTTTGGTTCATCATAGAATTGTAACATCCTCATGCTTCCACTTGAGTTGAAGGCTTGTTTTGTTACCTTTTTATTCCTCCCTTCTTTTAATTCTGTGTTTCCTTTAGGTAAAAAGTGAGATCATTACTTATAGAACAATTAATCATTTAAGAGAAACTATATGAATCATATGGACTTGCTCTCAGAAATTTATTACTCTATATGCTATAGTTAGTAAAATAAAGTTTTTAATAAAATCCAGGTGACAAATATCCCAAGATATTTAAAATCTTTTTCTTTGTGTATTTAAAGTATTTGTAGCTTCTATTAGTAAGTTTTATGTATATTGCAAAATTCTGTTATTTACTTTTCTAATTATCAAAAGTAGACTATTTAAAATGTTTATGGGAAACATTAAAAATTATAATATGGAAAGTTCTAGTTGCTTTGCTTCTTAAACTTAAAAAAATATTATCTAATACAATAAGGTCTATTTTAAATAGAACTCTCTTCAAATGTGTCTGCACCACATATACACAAGGAAATACAAACTATTTTTTACAATGCTCATTACAACATATTATTAGCAATAAACAGAAGTTTTTGTGTTAATTATAATGTGTGACAAAAATCTTTACAGATTAATATATACAATATCAGAATAAGGTTCTTTGTCAATTTAATGAGTTATTATAATGATTTTTTATTCCAAAAAATTCATGGAATAAATACTTGTTTACCAGCCTAATTTAAGAGATGTTAAGATCTTCTTCAGCTCAAATGACCCCCCTTCATTTGTGTCCCAAATTTCATTAGCATTTAATTTTCTTTATTAAATAATAAATAATCTTTGCTTCTCATGGTGACCTTTTTTAAAAAAAAATGCATTTTATTTATGAGAAGACACTAATTAAATTCTCCGTGATGTCTTAATGTGTTTGACTTTATCCAATTGCTCTGCTTCCTAGAAACAAGGTGTCTGGAAAGAAGACAGTGATTCTGAAAGTTTCCAGGACCAAAAAGTAGGGTTGTTATAGGGCCAGCCCAGGATAACAAGTAATGATCGTCGACCATACTGTGCCAATATCTTATTTTTCTGGGTGGCAAATGTGTGTTGGGTCCATGTGTTTTGGTGTGCCAGCAATGTTAGCCTGTGGGCTTTTTGTGTTAAATTCAGCACACTGGTGAAAAGGTTTCTATTGGTCTCATTTATTCGTTCCTTCATTGAGAACTTGAAAATGAAGGAAGGGGGTGGTTAAATGCTGCCTGAAGTAGAATTAAGCAAGAATTAATCTGTCCTTCACTCTTGTGTGTTTCAGAGACTGGAGCACAAGGAGGTGTTAGTGGGCTTGTTGTTCCTGGTGTTCCCGTTCATCCCAGCCAGCAATCTCTTCTTCAGGGTGGGCTTTGTGGTGGCGGAGAGAGTCCTTTACATGCCTAGGTAATTACCGCACATGATTTCCACTTTACGAGACCTACCCTCTGTCACCAACATCGACAGTTCCAGAGAAAAATAGCCCTGTGTGTGTGTAACCATTAGATCTTTATGGAGCAAAGGTTTTCATTACCACGGCTTTAAAACCAGCCACACACAAGGTTGGATGAGATCGAGTTTGTGCACGTGTACTCTAGTTTACCATGTTTTGCCTCCAGTTGCAGACTTTACAGTTTAAATGTGAAATGTTGAATATATTCAGGATTTTAGCAGTAATAATTCACCGCTAAATTTTTTCTGAATATGTCTTATTAAACACAGTTATGATAATTTTCTAGAAATATCTGTTGATTTGCGTAAAATTATTATGTTCGGAAGCATGGTCGCAAATAACTTTTTCTTTTCTCGTTCACTTTTGTCTTTCATTTAAAAATGGGAACAATCTCAAGGAAATTTGTCCTTGAGAAAAAAAAGTGATTTGAAAGTTATAAAGAACATTCTAATGTGTGTGATTATATAATGCTACTTGGCTCTGAATATTTGAACTATGCTGAAGCTTGTCTGTTCTCTTGCTTATTCAAGGGTCATCTTTCCAAGACCACCTTTCTTTTCAGATGCTTGAAAATGTCACTGAATCAGGAGACACAGTCTTGGTTCTGCCATTCATTGGTTTTGTGACCTTGAGCAAGTCATGAGCTTTTTTGAATCCAGAGTTTCTCATTTTTAAAATAGAGATCTTAGTAAGTTCCCTAAAATTAACATTTTGGTTTATGATACTGCCTTTTAGAAAAGTTCTGTCTTATAGAACTTGTAGAAGTTATTAGGGAATTTATTCTTATAGAAGAAGAAGGAACTTTTCTAAAAGGCAGTGTCATAAACCAAAATGTTATGAGGAAATTATTATTTTTATTTATGATATTGCATTGGAAATTTTAAAAGTAGAAATAAATTTCATAATCTTTGATTCTCCAAAACCGAATACCTAGCAGCTTTCTTAGGACTTTGCAGCATCTCGTTTTGACTCAACTAAGGGAAAGCAACCTTTAATTTTCTGTGTCTTTAGTCAGCACAGTTTGGGAAGGAGATTATTGCTTCATAAATACTATTCAATAAGGACAAAAATACAACACGATTCTATGTATTCTGTATTTTCTAAAGATAATAGTCTTAAGAGGACTTGTCACTAATAAGGAACAAACTTACAGTATAGGAGGCCAAATGGTGGCATCAATTTGTGTTCTAGGTATGTTTTTGCTTAGACCAGTTGCACATGTCTTGATTCAGCTTTTCTTTGTAGTATTGGTCATCCCAAGTGGAATCATTCTTTGGTCAACAGATATCCATAGGGGCCCTTTGCCATAAATGCTGTATAAGAATCTGTTACAAAAGTAAGTGAATCTCGCTGTCTGCCCTCAAAGAGTTTATTAACTGCTGATTAACAAAATAGAATCTCTCACACTAAATATTTCATAGGCCCTAATATTTTTTAAAATACTATTATATTCATTAATGCTATTTTAACATTAATGATATCAAAACTTATATTGAGTTTTTATTATATTTCAGTCACTATGTTAAGCATTTTTATATCGATTAATTTACACTGAATGTAGTAGTTCACAACATGCCCCTCAAGGGTTGCAATTAAATTTTGGCTTAAACATGATTGTGATTCCTCTGAGTTTGTTTCCTCGTCTGTATAAAATGAGGATGATAGTAGCACCCAATTCAATGAGATATTGTGATCATTAAATGAGATAATATATACAAATCTTAGAAAGTATTTTGCATTGCACATGGTCAATAAATATTAAGTGTTATTATTGTTGATATCAGCTCCCTAAAGTTGCTGATACCATTGTCTCTATTTCACAAAAATAAAACCTGGGCTCTAAGAGGTTAATTAACTTGCCCAAGGTAGCACAGCCAGTGAGCGGCAGATCTGGAATGCACATCCTTGTCCACTGAGGGATCACTTACCTTCCAGACTCTATTGCTGCTCTGATGGGAATATCTCAGCATTCTCAATTTTAAAAAGAAGAAGAAGAAAATCTAAACATAGTAGAGTACTTTCAGCTCGACTCTATTCAACGATCAAGATTTGGTAATTCCGAACATCCTGAGATCTGATTCCTCAGGACACTGGGGATCTGGGTGACAAAGAATTACAAGTGCAGCAAACCGTTTTCTAGTCCAGATTCAGGAGAATAACGTGTGAGGAAATAAAGCAGAATGAAGAACTGGAATTTTAAAGCCAAGGTTAAAATTTCCTTCTTCTGGATGAGACCCTTGCATAAGCATAATGGAAGCATTATAGTACTGTCATCAACCATGTAAGGTGTTACACTCGCCCAGGTAGGGATGTCCTCCAAACACACCCCAGGGTCGGGCCGGCTGTGGCTTTTCCCATGCTGCCAATAGACCTTTCTGTGACTCCATCTTGTTTTCTGTAGAAATAAAATGCCTCCCCACCCCCCAGGAACGAACTGATTTGGGTTAAAATAAAAGTGCTGAATGTGAAGAAAGCATCAATATTCCCAAGAGCAAGTGCCTGCCCCTGGGAACCAATATGGATTTTGCTTCGTTTGTCAAACTCGGTGAACAGACATCCAAAATCAATTTCAGGAAACTAGTCTTCATTAAAAAGATGACTGTCCTTTTCTCTCTCCAAGTTCCTGTATCTCTGCATGTAGTGTTGTCACTAAGTCATCATTTCTCAAAGATTTCTCTTACAGTTTAGTGAATCCTGGACTAATATATGTCATTCCTGTGCCCAGTCAGGCTACTTTCCCTCTCCGGAGACATCATCTCAGCAGATGCCAAGGTCACATGAGCAGGGGGTGGAGGTGCTTTCCTGCCCCTTAAAGATTGTCCAGAGCTGATGAAGAGGTCGGGTCACTGAGCCAGGTCCACAGTTCCCCATAATCTCCCAAAATCCAAGTTAAACTCTCAAATGGGGAGCTGAGTTTGGGAGAAGCCCAGGAGTATTTGAATGGGATGTCGCACCTCTAATGAATCCATCTTTCTTCACGGGCGTCATTGTAACTGAAACTCGCAAGGGGAGATGGGTTCCTTATGGCCCTTGATTCCATTGTTATCTAAAATTGTGCAGCTGAAGTGGTTTAGACTGAGTCATAAATTAAAGTCTGGCTGAGGAACCTTCTGTGCTTTGGCTTTGGAGAGTTTCTAATGACTTCATCAGAGCCATTTGATAAATATTTTTTTTTATTTCGGCATATTATGGGGGTACAGATTTTAAGGTTTCAATAAATGCCCATTCCTCCCCCCCCCACAAGTCTGAGTCTCCAGCATGACCATCGCGTAGACGGTGCACATCTCACTCATTATGTATGTATATACCCACCCCCGCCCCCCTGCCCAATACCCTATTACTGTAGTACCTGTGTGTCCACTTAGGTGCTGCTCAGTTAATACCAATTTGCTGGTGAGTATATGTGGTGCTTGTTTGATAAATATTAACAGTTTTCTTCTTTACCATTTCTTTAAATGGTAAACTTTCCCAGGAAAAGATTTTTACTTAGCTGTGACCAGCTGCCTGTGTCTCAGTGGAGAATGGTAGACAGGTGGGCAAAGAGCTTGTGGAGTCTTCCTCAGGGCTACAGAGACGTTTGCAAATGCTGCAGGCATCTTTTGGAGGTGTCAGAGCCCTGGGTAATACCTGTCCAGTTAGTAAACCTGTTGATAGGCTTTGGAGATCATGAAGAACATGTTCCAAGCCTTTTATACACACAGAAATCTTCTCTTCATGAATCTCCTTCCATTATTGACCTTGGAAAGAAATGGCCATTTCCCACAGCCTTAGTGCATAGGCTCTTTGAGGGGGGGAAAAAAAAATATATATATATATATGGTGTACTCATATTTCTAAAAATACAGATCATCATATTGATACAGAAGTTCTGTGTTGTCTCAAAAACTTTAATGAATGGTAGGAAAATGGAGTAAAAAGCTCAATAAGTAATCCTACTGAGAAAGGTGAACTTTTGACTCAATTAATGTTTGTCTCAAGCTATTGTAACGCCAAATCCTGGCCTTAGATGCTCATACGTGAATAGCACAGAAGTCATGTCCAGCCTCACTGAAGCCTGGGCGAGTCTCTTCAATCAAGGGGCTGATTTGGCCATTTTATAAGAAAAGTCCAGAATGAGCCAGACCAACAGTATTCTTTCATCCTCTGCTTTTATGCCTAACAATGAACAAGCCTCTTAAATTTTCTGACTTCTGTTGTCCCTCCATCCTAACCCAGAAGAGGCCCAAAATATCACCTTCCTTTCATTTATACTTTGGAATTTGTGGATAAAAGGGACAGAAATAGACTATCTGGTTAGCACTGCATCGCTTTAGGGTCAGAGTTTACCATCCCAAAGAAAGTGGAATCATCTTTTCTTCTCATGACAAAGCTAGTTTTATGGATATCCTTTTTGAAATAGGCAGGAGAGTTTAGGGCTGAAATCATTCTTGCACAGAAATTTTGATCTTTTATTCTTTCCTGACACAACTGTATAATTTTATGACTATCTTTTTTGTATTTTATAAAAACCACATTAAAATGCTTAAAAGAACTAAAATTTCTTAGAATTGATAAAACAGAAGTAGTTGATGATAGCTCTCACATAAAGTTATAGAAAGTGATGGAATATTCATTCACATGCCAGCTTAAGGAGGATTTATTCACTTCAGTGCCAAAGAGCAAATTCCTATGCTACTTTAGGAAAACTGGAGTGAGTTGAGAGGGGAAATGTATAGACAGGAATAAGTGAAGGCAGAAACAATATTTTAGGATAAAACAGATCAAGAATTACTGACAAAGAAATAAAAGGCATCTAAATTGGAAAGGAAGAAGTTAAATTGCCCTTGTTTGCAGATGACATGATCTTATATATAGAAAACCCTAAGTACTCCACCTAAAAACTGTTAGAACTAATAAACAAATACATTAAAGTTGTAGAATACAAAATCAGCATACAAAAGTTAGTAGCTTTTCTGTATACTAACAATGAATTATCTGAAAAAGAAATCAAGGAAACAATCTCATTTACAGTATCTGCCAAAAAATATTTAGGAATAAATTTAATCAAGGAGATAAAAGATCTCTACACTGGAAATAATAAAATATTGATGAAAGAAATTAAAGAAATAAAATTAAGTGATAAAATTCAACAAGAAAAATTTTTAGAAATAAAATATAATAGAAATAAAATTCAATGAAAGAAATTGAAAGAAATAAATGGAAAGATACCCTGTGTTCAAGAATTGGGAGAGTTCATATTGTTAAAATGCCCATACTATCCAAAGTGACCTAGAGATTCAGTAAAATTTCTATCAAAATACCAGTGACATTCTTCACAGAAATAGAAACAACAATCCTAAAATTCATATGGAACCACAAAAGACCCCAAATAACCAAAGCAATCTTGAGCAAATAGAACAAAGCTGGAGGCATCATACTATCTGACTTCAGAATAAACTGCAAAGCTGTAGTTACCAAAACAGCATGTTACTAGCATAAAAACAGACACATAGAACGAACCAATAGAACAGAATAGAGATCCTGAAAATAAATCACAATATTCACAATAGCTAAGATATGGAATCAACCTAAGTGTACAACAGTGGATGGATGGATAAAGAAAAAGCAGTATATATACACAATGGAATACTATTCAGCCATAAAAAAGAAGGAAGTCATGTCTTTTGCTGCAAACTGGATGAATCTAGAGGACATTATGTTTCATGAAATAAGCCAGGTACAGAATGACAGATACTGCAAGATCTCACTCATATATGGGATCTAAAAAAGTTGATCTCCCAGAAGTAGAGAATAGAATGGTGGTTACTAGCGGCTGGGGCAATTGAGGAGATGTTGGTCAATGGATACAAAATTTCAGTTAGATAAGAGGAATAAGCTCGAGTGATCTGTTGTACAATATAGTGACTATAGTTAATAGTAATATATTTTTGAAAAAGCTAAGAGAATGGATGTTAAAAGTGTTCTCACCACAAAAATGATAATTATGTGAGTTATGCACATGTTCATTAGCTAGATTTAGTAATACAGTACATATATTTTAAGAGATATGTAATACAGTAATATTGTAATTCTGTAATACAGTACATATATTTTAAGAGAATTGGCCTATCTCTGCCAATCTCGGCTGACCAGTCTTGGCTGCTCAATCACAAGCATCCTCCTCATTTTGTCCAACTGGTTGCAGTAGAAATATGCTGTAATGGATTGAGCAGGTTTCATGAAGCTGTAGTGGATGATATCAATGCTGGACCACCAAATAGATGCCATTAGCTTTTTTTGATAAATATTCAGTTTTGGACAGTGTTTTGGCACTTCATCTTTATGCCAAACCGTTGGCATAAATGCCAAACCATTGGCATCCTTATGCCAACCATTATGCCAAACTCTTGCAATTGTCAAAAAGAAACCATTTTTCATCACACATAACAACACAGTGTAGAAATGGTTCACTTTTATGTTGTGACAGCAAAGAAAGGCAGGCTTTGAGACAATTTTTCTTCTGATGCTCACTTAATTCATGCGTTACCCATCTATCCAGCTTCTTTACCTTGCTGATTTGTTTCAAATGGTTCAATATTGTTGGAATAGTAACATCAAACCTTGCTGCTGAGTCATGTGTAGGTTGAGACGGATTCATTTCCACTACAGCTTTCAGCTCATCATTATCCACCTTGGACTCAGATCGCCCACGTGGCTCATTTTCAAGACAAAAATCACTGGAATTGAAACTTCTGAAACTATCACAATACTGTACATTCATCATCTCAAATACTTCGTTGATATTTCGAGCTGTCTGTGCTGCATTGGTTCCATGATGGAATTCATAGTTGAAAACAACACAAATTTTTGACTTATCCATGGTTTCACAAAAATTGCTCTAAAAAATAATTTGAAAGATAATCACAAGCCAAACCATGTGTTTGAAAGAATGAGGTTGTACCTTCACAATAATTAAAAAAAGAAGTATGAAAGTGAAGTGTCAGTGACATATCAGCTGTCAAACTTAGCACTTAAGGAAATTGAACATTCCATACTTAATAACCTAATACTTCAAAAGATCATGTTGTACACATGTACACATTGATTAACACGTGATTAACATTGTAAATACATACAATGTTATATGTCAATTTAAAAAACAGAATAATAATAAAACAAGAAAAAAGGAATTATTGAGGCTGGGAAGGAGAAGTTAAGACAGCGTGATTTGAGGGAAGAAAGACATTAAATATTGCCCCACCCTTAGAAAGAAACGCCATTTGCATTGTACAGTCCCTAAGCTTTTGGACACATTAGACATTGAAAGAAACTTGGGGAAATGTGACTCATTTATTTTCAATTTTGAGAAATATTTTCAAATCATAACTGTCGATTCAAAATGAACCTTTAATTTTACACAGGTTGCTATTGAAACAATTCTGCAATATTTATTTCTCGAAATGCAAAACAAGAACAGTTACCTCTGAAGTTACGATATCTCTGTCATCTGAGTTTGGGGACTCCTTCTGATGAGCCATGTGCACTCATACTTCTTCAGAGTTGCTGGAGGTTATTTAAGAGTGAATCAACAATTTTGCCAAATATTAGTATCAACAGTCACGGAAACTTGCTTTAGCAAATGCAATAGGAAGAAAGCTGAACGGGAGTCAGTGCAGCTCAGCGTGTCACCCGCTGCCTAGCAGTCTTGGAGGAGTCATCGAATCGGGTCAGGCTACTCTTTTCCTATCCGTAAAACAAGAGGGTTGGCCTTGCTCTCTAGTTCCCAGATGCTAGTTAGAGCCACCTGTTTCAGAGTTTTCACTGGTCTGAGGATATACAGGTGGTGAAAGAGGGAAGAAAGACAATGTGGTGCGTTTCTCATAAAGTTAAACCGATGCGGTTTTATAAAATGATGAAAGTTGATCTTTCCTGCATTTTTGGTGTCCTGTGTCATCAATATGACGACAGCAGCAGAAGCAGACAACCTTCCGTAAATTCCTCCTCCCCCCACCTGCCCCCACTTTATTTTGGAAATTTTCCTGGTTTTAGAAATCTAAAACTTACATAACCGCTATGCTACGTGATCTCTAAGGTCCCTTGCAGCTCCAAATTTTAACTGTTTCGTGATTCAGAATAGCTGTGTCAGAAGTGTGCTTTTTTTAGATGCAGCGATTTTTTTTTCCTCCACATATTATGTTTTCTCACATGTCCACCTATGTCTCGTAAAGTCAGCAGGACGGACCTGGTCTGGAAGGGCACGTGCATCCCCTGGGGGGAGGCAGGAGAGGGAGGGGTCTGTCTGCCTTGGTCCTGGCTCTCTGTGGGGCCTGGCAGCAGCACCAGGAAGTGGTTCAGGGAGCATTGGTGCGGGGCTCCACTCTGAGGAAATGGGGTCTCCTCTTAAGCAACAAGAACAGGTGATGCTTAGAAGTTCATGGGCAAACCACAACGAGGAATGGGTGTTAGGAGGAAATGGGGAGGAGGCCACCGAGGAGGACGACAGGAGCAATGTTGGATGCCCCTCTTCAAGAGCTGGCGGTACAGACCGCTTACCAAGAGAGGTTGTGGTCCACGAGAACAGGTTAGATGTCTGCCCATCCACACGGCGTCATTTTGGAGACCTGAGAACTGGGCCGAAGCCTAACATCTATCTAAGCAGGGACTCAAGGCCAGGGGCAGACTGTACGGAAGTGTGAGTGGTGCTGAGTCTTTTGTCTTAGGCCATGACTGATGAGGATGGGACAAGGTTGAGCCCTAAGTAACAAGTCACTCTAGATTTCGTGAGAGTGAAAGCACAAAAATACTAGAAAATCCCTGGAACCAGGCAGAGCCAGATATTCAGTCTCTTTGACTTTTGGCTTCATTCTCTATTTGAGATTCTCATAGTACAAATACAGTAGAACGGCAGGAAACGTGGACTTCTCAGTGAGCCATTCAATGGAAAACCCAGGAAGGGGGTTGATGTGCAGTTTTCAGTTATGAGGTCTTTTCATCAGCACTCTGAGAGTGTGTGTGCATGCGTATAAGTAGACATGCGTGTTTAAGTGACCCAAGTCTGCTCAATTATTCTGCAGTTTCAGCCATGAATCCATTTTTTATGCATTTTTATCGTGGTCATCTTAAAGCAAGGCTCTCTTTTTATAACAAGAGATAAAAGGTAGAGGAGAAATGTCATGCACTGTTACACTGGGCCAGAGTGACGTGAGCTCACCACAGAATCTGAAGAGAAAAAGTGAAGTAAAGCTTCATGATACCATTGGAGGGATATCATTGGGGAAACCCAGAATGTGGGTAATGAAAAGAAGGAAAGAAGTCTTTTTACCTCACAGAAGTATTCTAGTGCTTTTCAATATGGTGTCTTCCATGATGTTCGCCATATTTTAAAAGAAAGCCGAGTCTGTCTAGCTTTCCCCATTTCCTCTCTCACTCTGTTCCTCCCCACGTCTCCAGTCCTCAGTGGACAAAGCCCCAGAGTCAAGCAGTCAGAGACTTTCTGCTGGTTTATTAACCTATATACAGGGTAAAAGTCCATGGAAGTCGTACTTAAAGATACCATGGGATGAAAATGAGAAGATTTTGACTGGAATGTGTCTGTGCCCTTTGCTCTTGCTGTGCCCGTGTGAACTGCTCCCCCCAGCCTATTGAGACCTACACTCAGAAGAGGCCTGTAGATCCAGGAGCTAGCCCTGTCCAGGAAGTGCTCAGGAAGAAAGGGACCTGGGACTACACCAGATGGGTGGTCCTTCCCCGGGGCATCACAGGGTGAGTGCTGTGGGAGGGTCCAGACCAGCATAGGCAGCAGGAGGGCTTTGCCGAGGGACACCCCTGAGTGAGGTACAGAATTAAAGATTACACATCATGGACAAACATAACATTAGAACAGAGCCAATGGTCAGAGTGCAGTGAGCAGAGAGGGGGTCAGGGTGCTTGTGGGCCGAAGATCAATTGGCCAGTCTGTTCTGTCCAATCAAGTTGTTCTTGCCCGGGGTACAAGATGCAGATACGTGTGAATAGTCATTCACTGCACCAGAATCATGGCCTTAATGTTACGGAACCCTGTTGGTTGTAAACGATGAATGTTTATGTCCATTAAGCTGTAAATGGCGGGCAGCAAATGTTTTGAAACCAAGATTTGAGAGTAAAATTTAGATTCAGATGACACTGAATAAGATAATATACATGGAAAATATTATAAGCTGTCCCAGGTCATTGCAAGTCCTTATTTCGATCTACCCTGGAGATGTGGAAATTGGGCAAAACGAAATCAAGGCAGTATATATACAAGCCTCCCATTTCCTCTCACCTTTCTTCCTTGTCCTTTGGTTCTACCAACCTCTTCATTTCTTTTCTAGCATCATGTGCTCAAAAGTGAACAGTTCAATATCAAACTGCAAAGTGAACGCCCTTAGCGTAGCAGATTAGTGCTCTGAAACACCATCTTGAAGGGGACTGAAAAAATTGTGCCTCTGTGGGTAGAAGAGAGTGACTCAAATGTAGACGTCACACACCCAGTGTCCTACACAATGGGCTATGACTTTGCCTGGAAGATGTGAATGTCGCCATTTCAGCCTCTCTTCCAGCAAACTCCCTTGTTTGTTGTGGGTAAATTCCTTTCTTTCTTTTTCTCTTGGATTTGGCACAGAGGAATATGTCTCCAACTGTGGCTTCTTATGCACATTTTAGTAATCTTAACAAATCCTCCTTACCCTTTTGGAAACCTTTGTCTTGCTCTTATGAGGGTTGGGACCACCATTGTGTATGTCTGTGTTTCCTCATAGTATCCAGCCTACTAGATGCTGGTTTAAAATAGTATTGCAGGGGATTAAGGACCGAGCGACACATGACAAAGGCAGTCAGGTCTGTGCCAACTCAGGGGAGGAGAGGAGAGGACAACAACAGGTAGTGGATTGCCCCTTATGCATCTGCTTTCAGTGTGAAGATGCTGGACTCTAGAACATAGTGGTTTGTGGGAGAAGTGATAGAACGCAGGTCCTGAAGATGAGTGTGCTGTAGGAGGGTAGAGAAGGTGGTTTCTAATTTTTTAACAGTTGCTTCAGAATTATTTGGCTTTGGCAAAAAGCCTTTCAGGCCTACGTGGAAAAGTTAGTTGAGACTGCTCCAACCATGGGGGAGGGAAGGAAGCCAGGTCTGCAGTGAAGGCACCTGCAAGGGGGTGACAGCCAGCCCTGAGTAGGGACAGTGCTCCTGGTCATAAGTAGTCTTGAGTTTTATTATCTTCAGACCCAACATGGATTGATATATTTTTAAGTTCTCCTCTGTTTCTGTGTCAGTTTCCAATGCCTTCAACTGCAATGGTCCGACAACATGCATGAAACAGCCCCTGTTAAGGCTAGATGCTTAGGGTGCAAAGATGAATAAAATGTTTTTCTATCCTTAAACAATCTGCCTGAACTTACAAACAGTTCATGCTTTATTTCTTAATAGAGTTAAATATAAAAGCTTCCTCATTGTGGGTTAATTCATCAAAGAGATTATACTTTGCATTATCTTCACTTTCACAAAGATACCCATTGCAGAGCAGAGAGAGATTTGAAATGGGTGCTGCAGTCCCCAACCCTGGGGTTGCAGCCCAGTACTGGCCCGTGGGAGCTCTGTGCCACCTCCTCTCCACCCACGACACCCCACCCACCTCAGTCTGTGGAAAATGGCCTTCCATGAAACTGGTCCCTAGTGCCAAAAACGTTGGGGACCACTGGTGTAAGGGAAGATTTGCTTAAGTCCTCATTTGGGTCCAAGGTGAACGAATGAACGCTAACATAAATACATGGCTACAATATTTCACATACTACCAGTGTATCTTATTATGTTTTACGAACTATTTGTTCTATAAAAATGATGTGTGAATCAATTCTTCTTGAAGCAAATAATATTTACAAGTAAGTTTACTCTTTAAAAAACTTACAATCATCCTATAAATTAGATATTTTAGGTCAATCTGGACTTTGATAGACTGAGTTTGCTTGAAGCATATTTACAGATCTAATCACATATTTTACTAATGTGTGGCTAATAGAATAGTACACTACAACATACATAAACACAAAAACAGGACATTTGAGAATGTTGATGCCTTGAACTTCACCTTTAGTTTACAGAACATGTTTGCATATGTTATTTCATTTATTCCACACAACAACAACCCTTTGATGTAGATGTGTCAGGTAATATTAAGTCCTTGTAATAAAAACAATGAAGATTCCAAGAGCAACTGTCCTGTGGCCACAGAACACAGAAGAGCAGAGAAGACCTCAGCTATTTCAGCCTAATTCCAGACTCTTTATTCTCCAGTGAATTCCCGTTTTCTCACCATGAACCTCTAAACATAAAATCTGCACTAGAACACTTGTGTTCCACTGCACCTAATAGCATCCTAGGGGCCTTAGTAAATGGCTATATTTACAGTAATTGGCTGTAGAGGCATCAGTTTCTACCCGGAACACATGCAAACTTTACACGTTTCCTACCTTATACTCTGTTAAGCAGAAAATAATGACCTAACAATGCAATCATTATAGCATAATAATTTAATGTTATCGTGTATTGTTTTGTGTGTGTCAGGCATTGTGCACAGCATACAATTATTATTTCCTTTCACTAAATAAGGAAATTAAGAACTAGGGAATGCAATGATTTGTCTAAGATCAAACAACAGCAAGTGTCAGGACTGAGATTTAAACCAGCAGCTTTTCTGATGCCAGAGTCCTGCATTATCGGCCACTAGATGTTTCACAGATTTTGGAGATGGGAGGTGAGCTATGAGGTTGAGAGGAAGCATCTCATCTTTAAAGAGGTTAAAGAGAATTCGATAGTTTCTCAGAAGGTGAAAGCAATGGTGCTTTTCTCCCACTCGTGTCATGGACATGCTGGAAAAGAACAGAAGTTTATCTCGTGGAATGAATCTCTTTATACCTGCCCTGTGATCATAGCACCTAGCTTGGGGGCTAGGGAAATACACAGAAATGCTTTGGAGAATTCTTTTCTTGGAATCTGGATGAACTTTCTCACTTCCAATTGCATTCGTTCTTCTGGAAAATTTCCCTATCCATCTAATGCATCTAATGTTCTTTGAGATAAAGAAAGAACTGGGGGGAGAAATGGGGCTGATAATGAGGCTCGGATCACAGAAGCTGACAGCTTCCAGGTGAAATCTTATCTGGGGAGTCACCATTGCTGGTACTTCCTGAGTTGCAGCATCGGAACACCTATTCTCAGCTCAGTATTCCAGAGCTTTATTGTTTCACCATTTCAGGTCAACATCCATGGCACTGGAATAAGATCTTACCATGAGATAATTTGCCAGGTGGAGATTCAACAGATTAGAATGAAGTGAATAAGTTTCACTTAAACTCTCTAAAATTGGGAATTCTGGGTGGGCACGGTGGCTTATGCTTGTAATCCCAGCACTTTGGGAGGCCCAGTTGGGAGGATCGCTTGAGGTCGGGAATTCAAGACCAGCCTGGGCAACACAGCAAGACCCCTGTCTCTACACTCCACAAAATATTAAAAAAAAAAAAAAAAAATAGCCAGGTTGGTGGTGCATACCTGTAGTCCCAGCTACTTGGGAGGCTGAGGCAGGAGGATCACTCGAGTCCAGTAGTTCCAGGCTGCAATGAGCTATGATCGCACCACTGCACTCCAGCCTGGACTAAAAGAGTAATGGCCCCTTCTCTAAAAAAATAATAAATAAATAAAATTGGAAATTCTTTAAAGGAATAAAATAGTAAGATTGTGTCTGTCTTGTATTATTAATGTTATTAATAGATACTTTCAGTGGGTTGTTTGTGCTTGTGAACAAATTAAAAGGTAAAATTTCAGTACTCTTTGTAATGAAGATATAAACAAGATATTCTTTGTTGCATATAATTAAACAGAATGTGCAGCTATAGCAAACATCGTAAAATGCTTAGGCCAAAAGTAGAAAGTAGGCCTGGCGCGGTGGCTCAAGCCTGTAATCCTAGCTCTCTGGGAGGCCGAGGTGGGCGGATCCTTTGAGCTCAGGAGTTCGAGACCAGCCTGAGCAAGAGCGAGACCCCATCTCTACTATAAATAGAAAGAAATTAATTGGCCAACTAATATATATATATAGAAAAAATTAGCCGGGCATGGTGGCACATGCCTGTAGTCCCGGCTACTTGGGAGGCTGAGGCAGCAGGATTGCTTGAGCCCAGGAGTTTGAGGTTGCTGTGAGCTAGGCTGACGCCACGGCACTCACTCTAGCCTGGGCAATAAAGTGAGACTCTGTCTCAAAAAAAAAAAAAAAAAAAGTAGAAAGTAGACATCTTTTCAGGTTGCTATGAATGTGAATGGGAAATGTTGTTCTTTTATCACTTAAAAGCTTCTGGGCAAGTTTTGGGAATGTAACACTTGTACTATTACACAATGATTAGCTGCTAACAAAGTTCTCCAAACAACAGATTTAAAACATTTGTTATTCTAATGTGAAAGGACAAACATTGTTGGTTTGCATTTCCTGTTAAATTCTCTTTGAAGCGTTTAGTTATTTAAGCACACTGCATGCTGAGCAGCTTGGCTATAAAATCAGGATGCAAGTGGGAGATCCCATCAGCCTGTGAATGAGCAATGGGGGCTGCGTGTGAGAAATTCGTTCCCTTCTCGGAGTTAGCAGTGATGTTTCTCACACGTGCTTTGAAAACACATCTTAGTACTGAGCCAAACCAGGCATTTGGGAGCCCGAGTTTGGCTTTAGCTTCTCCAGGTTATGATTTTGTGAAGCGTCAGTGGTTTGCACTGGCTTCTTCGTGCTCCGGGTCGAGTATCTGGTCAGCAGCCTGGCGTCTCCTTTACTATACTAACCAGGGCAAGCTGGACTCTGGTTTCATCTCCCCGGAGACCAGAGGAGCATGTAGTTTCTCATTTGCTTGATTTCCCAGTTGCAAAAGGAGGCCTTGTCCTGCCCCTACCCATGGGGAGAGAGCGTGTTCCTCTCCCCTGCTGCTGAGATCTGCATTGGAGCAGATGTTGAAAGTTGAAGTTTCATAAAGGAGAAACGTCCTGATCTCTGTGATATTTGTGTCAGATTTTTAAGAATCTGATACTCTCTAAGAAATTTGCAAACCTAAGTAGAGATTATTTTATATGACTTAACGTTTCTTTAAACCATATGTCAATGCAAGGACTTTTGGGAAAAAATGTTCGTGTTACTTGATACAGATGCCCGTGCTGATTGAAAAGGAATGTGTTCTCCTTCATTTTGGCTAGAACATGGGTCAACAAACTATGTATGCCCGTGAGCCAAATCTAGCCCGCTGCCTGTTTTTATGAATACATTTTATTGGCACATGGCCACGCCCATCCATTTACATGGTGTGGATGGCTGCTTTCCTGGTACAAATTCAGGATTGAGTAGGAATGACAAGGACTTCATGGCCTGAGATATTTACTGTCTGACCCTTCACAGAAATAGTTTGCCAACTCGTAGATATAATGTAGCGTTAGGGCAATGAGTCTTCAGATCTGACTCTCTTATTAGCTTTTGGGGCTGTAGGAAAGTTATTTAACTCCTCTAAACTTCAGTTTCCTCATTTATGAAATGGAGGAGGACATGATCAACACCGAAGTGGACATATAGGAATAGCATTTATCGGGAGTCGGGCAGGTTGGGGAGGAAGGGACGGGTCTATACATACATAATGAGTGCGATGCCCACCAACTGGGGGATGGTCATCTTTGAAGCTCTGACTCGAGGGGTGAGGGAGAGCAAGGGCAATATATGTAACCTTAACATTTGTACTTCCATAATATGCTGAAAAAATAAATAAATAAAAACAAACAGAAAGAAATGGAGGAGGACACTTTGGATTACAATTTTAAATTAGATAATATATTTACAGCTGGTACTGTCCTTGCCCCAGGCCCTACGAATATTGTGGAGAGGCCCATATAAAGCATTTAGAACTGTGCCTGGCACATAGCAAGTGCTCAGTAAACATACAAACATATAAAATAGCTAGGGTTTTTTTTTTGGTTTTGGCTTAATAATTCTTATCTTCTGTCACTTTGGGGCCACCACTCTGGAGCTGTTGGAATCCCAGTGTTTTCCTACCCACTGTTCTGCCAGATGGCAGCTCTGTGTCCTACAAGGAGGCAGTAAATGACTGTTGAGATTTCATGAATGGAGTAGGTGGGAAGAGAGTAGGTGACACTGTGGGATAAGGCATGAGAGACAACGGCATCAGCCAGTCAAGTCCAAACCCCTGCGGCAGGACGGCATGTGGAATGTAGGCTCTGGAATCTGAAATTCCTGGATTTCTCTTCACTCTACTAATTGGCTAAATGTATAACCTGATTCAGCAAGCCTGTTTACCTTTCTCTTCATGGGTTAAACATTAATAATTAATAATTTGTAATAATAATTAATAATAACACCCATAGTGTTGTGAGGATGGACTATGATCAAATGCAGAAATGCTTGCCATGTAGGATGGGCTGCATAAATGTTAGCTCTTGGCGGTGCTGCTGTGTGTGGATAGCAGTGGGAATCGAGCTGGCGTTGGAGGAATGGTCCCCACGTGTTTCAGGTCTTTGCTCAAATGTCAGTGAGGCCTTCCTTGATCACCCATATTAAAATCTCAACCTTCTCCCGTTCTTGATTTTTCCCCCGTGTAACAAACATATCACCGTGTACAAGGCCTATGTTTTATTTCCTTGTTTATTAGCTATTTTTCCCCACTCACGTGAGTTCCACAAGGATAAGGATTATTGTCTGTTTTGTTCACTGATAGGTACTTGATGTCTATACTAGTTTGGGGTACATAGTACATGTTTGTTAAATATCTGGTGAATGAAAGAATGGAACCCAGAGAGCCTTAGTATGGCCCTAGAAGCTCCCTGCTCAGTTTGGGTTGGGATTAGCTAGGGCTAGGAACAGGTAGCAAAATAGCCTCATGAACTTGGGCAGCTACTGTGGTCACAGTAATGATATTAGCAAGGACACTTGAGCAGTGTTAAAGATTTGGCTGGGTGCATACCTGTAACCCCAGTACTTTGGAAGGTTGCGGTAGGTGGATCACTTGGGCTGAGGAGTTTGAGACCAGCTTGGGCAACATAGTGAGACCTTGTCTCTATTAAAAAATTTAAAAATTAGCTGGGTGTGGTGCTGCGTGCTTATAGTCCCGGCTACTTGGGAGTCTGAGCCAGGAGGCCACTTGAGTCCAGGAGTTTGAGGCTGTAGTGAGCTATGATGACGCCACTGCACTCTAGCCTGGGCAGCAGAGTGAGACCCTGTCTCAAAAAACAAACAAACAGAAAAAGATTTGTAGAAAAGCTTTGTACCTTTAAGGTTGAACGGGGAGAGTTGTAGAAATGGGGAGAGGTTTTTTAAGGTTTTGTTTTTGGTTTTGCACTAGGGACTGTGGTCTGGCATGTGCAGGGCTTCTGCAAGGTACTAAGGCAATCCAATCCAGTGCTCATGGTGGGGGCATGGAGCACACGGGCCTCTTTAGTTCAAATCATCGTCCCCAGTGGTAAGAAGGGCTGTGACTCTCTTTGGCCAAATACTGCACCCTGAACTGTTAGGGAACTGGACCAACCAACTTGTAGGACTCGAGCTAAGGAATAGGCATTCCGACTTGGTTCCCGGGGGCTCCAAGGCACAAACCTCAAATGTTTCTCTCTTGTTTTTCTGTTCTTGATACAGAAGCACAGACATTTAGAAAGGAAAACAGAAGGTGAAGAGATGTTTTGTCAAAGGAGATGTGTTTAGGAATGAGAATATTTATTTGTTTCCTTTTACAAGACCGACCTGATTCATTAGACTGGAATTCTTTGAGGGCGAGTCCTGGGTTCTATTCCAAATTGTATTTTTGGTGCCTAGAATGTTGCCAGCCACATAAGACAAAGAATGAATAAAAACTGAGCAAATATATGGGTTATGCTTATTTTTGGCTGCTGATAATATAAGTTTCTGACTAATGTAGGATTTCCTTATACAAGCTTGCTTCATTTTTAAGATATTCTATAATAATTTGTAGTTACCATGTTTGGAAAGAAGCAGATATTGACTAAAATGCACACTGCAATAATAGATACAAACTACAAGTTTATGTTCCACTGAGTCCAGTTGGCAGGCAGGAAACATCTGTGGGTACATAGATGATATAAGGGACCATCTAGTACCAGGCCAAAGGCTGTTAGAGACATCATACCAGTATGCAAAGTCCCACTCACATACCATGTGAACTCCTGTGCTTGCTGGTAAAACTGGGCTGGAGTCAGCAGGAGAATCGTATCAGTACTGGTTGTCTATGATGAGCTCCAAGCTGCGAGAAGCTCAGGAGTTGGCCTGTAGGCGTGGGTAGATTTTCCAAAGCAGAAGGGCTGTGGCTGGCCGTGGAAACAGAGATCAGTGCCCCTTAGAGACCAGCATGCCTCCCAGGACCTGATAGGGAGCTCTCAGAGATTGCCCTCTACAAAGCTGTGATGTGACTTGCTGCTACAGAGACTCCAGATTTGGACACATGGTGTCAGTGGGGTTATACAATGACAAGTGACACGAGGGAGCTTGGGTCAGAGGATCCCTTCAGCACCCAAGAACATGCATGTGGGACTTCTCAGGACGCCTGAGCTACTGAAATCCAGGACACTTTGAGCCTGCAAGATGAACCTGTAATTGTCCACACTAATGCCAAAGAACTAGCACACCTGGAAGTGCAACGCTTTGGAGAATGGACACATTAATTACGTGTAAAGCAGGGAAGTCCATATTTGTTTCTCTAGCACAGGGCAAGCTTTATTTGAAAGTTACGGCCAGGCAAGGTGGCTCACGCCTGTAATCCTAGCACTTTGGGAGGCCAAGATGGGAGGATTGCTTGAGGTCAGGATTTGGAGGCCAGCCTGAGCAAGAACAAGACCCTATCTCTACAAAAATTAGAAAAATCAGCAGGATGTGGTGGCATGCACCTGTAGTCCCAGCTACTCGGGAGGCTGAAGCAGGAGAATCACTTGAGCCCAGGAGTTCTAGGTTGCAGTGAGCTGTGATGACAACACTGAACTCTAGCCCAGGTGACATAGTGAGACCGAAAAAGAAAGAAAGAAAATTAGTTATATAGGAGGTGATGCTTGGGGGGAATCCATTATGCCCCCAAAGTAATCCTGTTCTTCTCACCCTGTTTTCCAGCATGGGCTACTGCATCCTTTTTGTGCATGGATTGAACAAGCTCTGCACGTGGCTAAATCGATGTGGAGCCACCACCCTGCTTGTGTCCACTGTGCTGCTGCTGTTGCTTTTCTCTTGGAAAACTGTGAAACAGAATGAAATTTGGCTGTCAAGAGAGTCCCTGTTCAGGTATGATTAGACAGACTAAAGTAAATCTCTTCCCATTTATTTGTGTGCTTAAGTTTCATTTCCAGACCAATGAGGTGACATGGGTCTGGCAGTATTTATTAATCCAGAAAATTATCGTTAGTAAAATTTTAAGTGGAAGATATAATTTTATTTGGGGTTTTAACTTTAGATTTTTAAAATGATATATAAAATTTAATGTGAGCCCATTTTAAGGGAATTTATGAAAAATAATCCTCCTGGGAAGGTTTTTGGGTCTGTGAATTTAGAGGGAAACAGTGTTAATGATGAGCTGGGTTGTAAACTTAGCTATAAACAGGATGAAACCGATAAGCCTAATTTCTGTTGTTCAGTCAAGTGAGCAGGAAAGGTGAGCACCCAGCAAGAAGGAAGAGACTTTGCATATTCCATCATGTTAAGTTGTGATCTGTGATCTCGTTGCTTAATTTTGAACATTAACTTTGAACGAGGAAATGAAAGACTTTTTAAATCTCCTGATAGGTTTTTCTGTGGTGTAGAAGCTGCTTCTGAATGTAACAAGGTCAATTTATGGCCCTAAACTTGTCATTAAGTACACACATTCTTTGGGGCTGCCGCTCACGGTGCTGTGTTTCTGGAGTTCGGTCTGTCTCACTAATGCCATAGTCCTGGTGACCGTCCCCTAGGCTTTTTTTGGCACTGCCACACCTGACACCCCCAAAGTACTTGCCCAGTCTCCCAGGGATCTCTACCTGGGCCTCTTCCAGGTTCTGTCCTCACTTACAACCCAAATCAGCCAGTTCAATCAACATGGTTTTGACTTGGTTCCTTGCTCAGCTGGTACCCAACACTTACTCTTTGGGGGCAAACAACTGAAACAGAGTTGGAATCACTTTAGAAAAAGGGAAAGCATTGGAAGAGTGTAGGAAAGCATACAGAATTGAAGAGAAGTGAAGAACCTGCAGGAAACAGGCATCTGGACAGTCTGTCTTGAGCACCCTCTCAGGAACAAATGAATGAACTTACACCACTTTTTTTTGTTTCTTCACATCAAAGTCCTAGGAAGATAAAGTCCTGTGGCTGAGCTTGGGCTTAGGTCGTGTGTCTGCCCCTTGACCCTACCAGGGCGCTGAGACGCCTGGTCTGGCCAGGAAGCCTCTGACTTCCATGGAGGGAGGTGAGGCAGGCAGAGCACCTGGGAGTTCCACGTGGACAGGCAAGAGGGAGCTTCCCAGCAGGAAATCCAAATACTATAAGAAGGCAGAACGAACTCTGGGCTGCCAAAAATAAATGAATGCCTGAATGAATGAACAAATCGATAAGACAAATGCTCCCTGCACTCTTCTTCTATTTTATATTATTTTTTAAATATAAAGTTTAGATTTATGTTCAAAAAGATTTTACAAGGCTGTTAACCTTAAGCATATATAGGTGAATTATTTATTCGTCTCTTCCATCAGATAGATGCACCTTACTTCATCCATCTCTCTCAGAAAAATACAACTAAAAAATCTTATTCGCACATCTATAGCCCCTGTGTTACTCAGCTTAGCTCTGAAATTCTCTCTTTATAAATATTTTAGCACAGCTGCTGGTGGTAGTACTGTGTCATGCAGCTGCACATGGCTGTAATTTTACAAGTCTGCCTGACTTTTGCTAGCTCCCTGCTTTAGCTCTAAGGTCCAAATCTTATAAACGGAGGGAAAAAAGGTGAACTGGGCTGCCAGAAAAGCCCACTGGATGCATCCTATAGCTCTGTGCCAAGCAAGCAAAGCACAGCCTCCAGCAAGGTCCTGTGGAGAGGCAGCTCTGACATGGATTAAATCCCCAAGTCTGATACCTCTTGTATTATCCTGGTTGGAGCTGGCGTCCATTTTTCTAAGTGAAGTATCAGAAGAATGGAAAAACAAACACCACATGTACTCACCATGAAATTGGAACTAATTAATCAACAATTATGTGCACATGTGTAAACAACATTCATCAGAAATCAAGCAGGTGGGAGGGGGCAGAAGGGGATGGGTAAATTCACACCTAACGTCCAAAATGCACGCTATCTGGGCGATGGGCACGCTTACAACTTCAACTCAGATGGTACAAGAGAAATTTACATAACCAAAATGTTTGTACCCCCATAATATTCTGAAACTTTAAAAAATGACATCAAAAAATAATAATAAATAAATAAATACCCAAGTCTTCCTAGCATCTCAGACTCAGGAACTTTTGGTCCACATGTCTTTGTTTGCACTGGTTGTTATTCATATAGAGCTTCTTCAAGCTTGTGAATAGGTGCTAATGAAATACATTCACCCATTTTGATGCCTGTGGAGCATCTCAGTGGTTTTATAGTGGTGGTTCTCAAGTTGCTTTTCTGATTGGGTAGATGTATCTTTATGCTGAGCCAAAAGCAAAGCAACCCGGAGAACTCTCTAGTTCATCTAAAAAAAGCCTGCTCATTCTTTCCCTTTAGAATATGCTGCCGTTGTTCTTAGTGTATAAATAGTCTTCTTTGTTCATTTTTCCTGTTGTTCTTTTCTTTTCGTGTATGTGAGACAGGGTCTTGCTGTGTCACCCAGGCTGCAGTGCAGTGGCACGTGATCACAGCTTACTATAGCCTCCAACTCCAGGCTCAAGCAATCCTCCCACCTCAGCCCCTCAAGTAGCTGAGATTATAGGCATGTGCCACCATGCCCAGCTAATTTTTTTTTACATTTTGTAGACTATAGAGACGGGGTCTTGCTATGTTGCCCAAGCTGGTCTTGAGCTCCTGGCCTCAAGTGATCCTCCCACCTTAGCGTCCCAAAGTGGTGGGATTACAGGCATGAGCCACCATGCCCGGCCTCTGTCATCACACTTCTAAAGCTTCTTCCAGTTTTTCCTGTTCCCAAGTCAGCTTTAACTTATTTTTCTGGATAACATCTTTGTTTTCCCTTTCGTACATTTCCGTTTTCTTTTCGATGTTGTCCGTGTCCACATTGTAGGTCAAGTTGAAAACAGTTTCTTCCACTTCTTTCAGGAAATTGTTATATTCTCTTAGACTAGAAAAGTCTTCTTCCCTCTTATTGTAGACCTTTAGCACTTTTTCCCCGAATCTCAACCTCCTTGTCAACAGTGGGATCTGCGAAGAGTCGTATCCTACAGTTGCTCTAAGTGGAGTGTTTACACTCAGGACAGTTTCTAGTTCCTCTCACAAACAGTAAAGCCACACGGCTTTCAGACAGTGTGTGTCCACACACATGCACCATCAGCTTCAAGGAGGGGTCCCAATATTTGGTGGGCAAACTCAGGGTAGGGCAGCCATGATCATCCATGGTGCCTTCTCTCCTGCCAATATTCCCCGACACCTGCCTCGGCCACAGCCACCCTCAGACGGACACCACTATTTTAAAATAGCATATCTGATTTTTACTACTTGGCAATTTAACTTTTGAAAATAGAAAACAAACAAAATATCAGATTGGCATGCATGCACTATTATTTTGTTTGTTATTACTATATCATTGTCATCGTGGTTGTCATGATCATTATTTCAATGCATACTGAAGGGGGGACTGTTGCAGTTCTTTGTGTGGATTTTTTTATGAACTGTTTTCCACACAGTTCTGCCAACTTACTCTTAGGTATCATACTCTGTTCAGCGTCCGTCCTGCCGTTCAACATTGAACTCCGTTCTCCCAGACCACAGTGGACTCGTTCTCTCCTACTGCCTCATGCTAAGGTCACTCTGTAAACACAGGGGTATTAAAGTTCAGTAATATCACTTCCTCCTAGTCTCTGTTGGTTTAAATTTTTTTTTCCTTTCACTTTCCACAGCCAATGCTTTTATGAGAAACTTTAAAACAATTCTGCCCTGTGTTAAACCCTTTGCCTGAATTAGGGTATTAACAGTAGTTGCATTTTTTAATAGTGTTTACTGCTTCATCAGAGCAACTCTGGGGATGGATTTTGGCAGACAGCAGTTTATGCAGTTTATTTCAAAGATAACCAGTTAGTGCTCAAATCCTCTATAGCTGATGCCAGCAACTTAAAAAAGAGGGGTGGGAATTCATTGACCTTACATCCAAAAGCTTCTGTATTTTTAGATGGAAGTAAGTGAACAGTTGAGTTGATTTCTAAAACACTACCATTCCACATACATGATTAACAAGACTTTGTGCCTGAAGAGGCGTTTGGTGGTCAAATGCAACTTTGTGTAGTGTACAAATCAAAGCTATGGATATTTTTTTTTATAAATATTTTCCTATTGTCATTCATCCTTTTCCTGAGAAAAATTTAAGAATCTGAGACTTTAAGACTATTCTTTTTCCTTTAAGGCCAGATATTTGTATGAATGCATCTATGCTGAGTAATGTTCAGTCGAACATTACTGAGAATCCATGAGGCAGAGCAGGGTCAGTGGTTGAGTGCAGGGTCTAGAGTTAGACTCTCTGGCTTTGCTTCAAGTTTTGTCATTTAATAGCTGTGTGATCTTAGGCAAGTTACTTAACCACTCTGTGTCTTACTTTTTTCATTTTAAAATTTAGAATAATAGTGTTTATCTTCTGGGTATTAGTGTAAGAATAAAATACTTTGTGAAAGATACACAGGACAGTATCTAGCACATGGGAAACACTGTGTAAGGTTTTCAGATTATTACTACATACTGTGTTCTAGGATGAGAGAGAGAGAATGTTTGTAGAGGAGCTCTAACTCTGCGTGGGAGCCAGACACATGAACATATCTCAACATAGTGTAGCATTAAACACAGAACACGGTATAAGTACAGGTAGGTGGGTAGGTGACTTAAGTCCAACGCAGACCTTGAAGGATCATTCTCTTGTAGTTCTGAGCTGAGTATTAAAGGATGAGCAAAACCTAAATTATCCCTAGTGGCCAAAACCAAGAGCTGGCTGAATTGAGTAAGACAAAATTGAAATAGTTCTAGAGATAGTGATGTCCTTGGCAGAGGCCTCGCTTCTGTTTTTTTCCTGGATTTCAGACAACAAACCCATCGACCATTCCTAGGACAGATGGCCTCACCAAGGTCTCTTTAATTACGTGGGGTGGTTTTGCTTGGCAATACTATGTGCAGTCTTGCAGGCTATCTTAAGAGACCTTTGTGTGGGAGAAGATGCATATTTTGGTCAAGCTCCAGCCTTTCCAGCTGAGGCCTCTTCTCACACACAGGATCCTACTGTGTGATGTATTTGTAGGAGATACGGATGCAGGATTCCTATGCAACTTTGTTCTTCTGTTAGCAAGAGCCTTACACAGAAAAAGCACAAGAACCCAGCACTTGTGTCTTATCAGAGGCCTGGGGAGGGTAAGTTGGCCAAGCTGAAATAGCCATGAGGAGTAGCAAGGATTTGAACCCAAATCTGTTGTAAAAGTCAAAGGTTACCTAAACTTTGCCACACCTATTTTTTTTACTTTGTTTTCTAACCTAAGCTAGGTTAAGGAGAGGGAGAGAGAGAGAGAGAGAGAGAGAGAGAGAGAGAGAGAGAGAGGAGAGATTCATAATCATAGATACAGGGTATATTTTCTCTAATTCTTATAACAAGAAACTATTCTATGTCTCAATCTGGGGAGATTATAACTATATAGTTCTAGTTGGGCCCAGTAAGAGCCCAGAACTTTACATTTGTTTGGAGTAAATAATATCATAATCACCTAATTTGATTAAATTAAACTCCCTTTCCCCTCCCAATCTTCAAAATACATGGAAAGACAGAGACAAATGTATTTTCTCTTTTGCATCTAGCTCAGAGTCTCTCTAAATCCCATCCACGAACTATTTAAGTGTTCCATGGATCACTGAATAACCATTTACGGCCTAGATCATCTTCCTACTCTGTAGGAAACATGGTTCTCTCTCGTCTCTCTGAATTGCTGAGCCAGAGAGATTAGCAGATGTCCCACAGCAAAGAATATAAACCAGGTACTGACAAGTTCTTTTGTAAAGGGCCAGAAAGTAAATATTTTAAGCTCTGTGGGCCATACAGTCTCTTTTGCATTTATTCAACTCTGGCTTTGTCTTCAGAAAGAGGCCAAAGATAATGTATAAATGTATCTACGGTCTGTGGCCCACAGGCTATAGTTAGCTTACCAATGATATAAACTTGTGATCGTGAAGGTCTAATGTCAGTAGCCTGTGGTACTGTTTTGGTTTAGCATCAAATGTTGATCAACTTCTGGAATGATTCTGACCGTTTATTGGCCTTCCTTGAAATCACTGCTCAACTACTTACTAGGTCTGTGACCTTAGACAGGGGTCCTCAAACTTTTTAAACAGAGGGCCATTTCACTGACCCTCTGACCATTGGAGAGTGTGGTACACATTCCACACATGTGCACTGTGGGCCCCGGACGAGTTGGCTGCTAAGCAGGACAGGCAGCAGCGGCAAAAACACCCGGCGGGCCGGATAAATGTCCTTGGCGGGCCGCCTGTGGCTCACGGGCCGTAGTTTGAGGACTATTTCGAAAAATATTAATCTCTCTGAGCTTCACTTTCCTCCTCTGCAATATGGGAGCTGTAATAATACTGCCTATTTGACAGGTTATTCAAAGGACTTCAGGAGATGAGCCATGGAAATGGGTGCTTAGACCAGCATTTGATTTAAAATGAGCATTCCATAGGTACTGGCCTCCCTATGTGTGGCATTCGTTATGAAACCTCAGGCCAGAGCAGGGTTCAAAATTGAGGAGAGGCATAAATTCTTCTTGCTTTTCTTTCCGGTTAACCTCTGGCTGAATACTGCAGATTTTTTTAAAAAATGTTTATTTTCTAACTAGGAATTTGGGGATGGTTCTCCTCACTTATTATACAGTGATGCTAACAAAATAAATTGATGTTCTTAAAAACTTGGAGATACCCCTGATTACAGTGGCTTTTTTGTTATTTCTGTAACTTATCCAGTCGTCTGCAAATAAGAAGTGTGAGGGAGAAATGTGAAATGGATGAGTTTAAGATCCTGAGTTGAAAGGGAGATATTTATTTATAATTGTTGTGGATCCAGCCATGTAATTTATGAACATTATATTTCTTCATAGAGTAAATGTGGGTAAAGCTGCAAGTTTCATAAACACAATAAGAAGTATTAAATCTGAGCATCAAGAAGGCAAACTGGGAGACTGGTCTGGGAGGGTGGAGCAACCCAGCCAGTTCAGTTACAGAGAAAGTGTTGCCTTTGGCTTGTTGCTTATTTTCTTTGATTTTTCACAAACTCTTCATTGTGAAACGAGAGCCTGGAAAAACACAGCAGAAAAATATCACAGAGAGAACATAAAGGTCAAAAACAACAATGGGGAAAGCAGTGTGTGCTAAGGATTTTTATTACTCCACCCACTTCTGCTTGCCTGTTAGGAACATTATTACTTCCTCTTGCCGTCAGGAAACAATGCCCTGATCTCAGTAAGGACCATGTTGCCACAGGCCCAATTGTCCATTGCTTGGGTGAAATGTAAATTAGAGTCTCTTGGCTAATCACACGGAGGATAGGATCAATTTCAATAAACATGCCAGTTATAGCCATGCTGTAATTGAAGTTACCTTCAAAACATTCCTGTTACCATCCACTATTTAGTTCTGGATAGAAAAATCAGAACTTTTCTGGCATTAAAATTGTCTTTTCTTTCTTTCTTTCTTTCTTTCTTTCTTTCTTTCTTTCTTTCTTTCTTTCTTTCTTTCTTTCTTTCTTTCTTTCTTTCTTTCTTTCTTTCTTTCTTTCTTTCTTTCTTTCTTTCTTTCTTTCTTTTTCTTTCTTTCCTCCCTCCCTCCTTCCTTCCTTCCTTTCCTTTCCTTTCCTTTCCTTTCTTTCTTTCTTTTCTTGTCACAGGGTCTTGCTCTGGTTATCCAGGCTGGAATGCAGTAGTGTTATCATAGCTCACTATGGCCTCAAACTCCTGGGCTCAAGCGATCCTCCTGCCTCAGCCTCCCAGTTAGCTGGGACTAGGCACGTGCCACTATGCCTGGATAGTGTTGTTTTGTGTGTTTTTATTTTCAATTTTTTGTAAAGATGGGGGTCTTGCTATTATATGTTGCTCAGACTGGTCTCGAACTCCTGTCCTCAAGCAGTCCTCCTCCCTGGGCCTCCCAAAGTAGAAATCGGATTTTTTAAAGCTATTACTATCACTCTGACCCAGAACCTGCCCATATGACTAAATTCACTTCGGATACCATCCATTTAAAAAATTATATTAAAATTCTAGCTATCTGCCATACATTTTATTTACTTTTTAACATACACATAAAAAGATTTTATAACCATAAAGTGTATCACAAATGAAAGGTAGTGTTAGTGCTTTAGCACTCACCCCCCAAATAGGACTTTCTACAGTAGATATAGGAAATGCCTTTGGCTGTTGCATAAATATTACACTCTGCCAGGCTGATGACAAGCACTGCTTTTTTTTCTAAGTCTTGGCTCTCTCTTCTGTGAAATGAGAGGGAGACAGAAGGGGAGAAATTGTCACCCGTGCTCCTTCAGGTCCTCCCATTCTGGGAGGTGAGGAAATTCTGATTCTCTACAATACAAAGGTGAAAAGTTCTCATAAGGCTTGTGGAGTTTCCTTCTTGGGTACCGGATGCCTCATATTCTAAAAGCAAAGAAAGAGACCCTTTTCTAGTGCATAAGGAGCATTTGTCTGCAGCATTTGTCTGCAGCAAGTTAGCAGGGTTTTTTTGTTTTGTTTTGTTTTGTTTTGAGACAGGGTCTTGCTCTGTCACTCTGGCTAGATCACAGTAGTGTCAGCCTAACTTACAGCAACCTCACGCTCCTGGGCTCAAGCAATCCTCCTGCCTCACCCTCCCCAGTAGCTGGTACTACAGGCACGTACCACCATGCCCAGCTTATTTTTTCTATTTTTTAGTTATCCAGATAATTTTTTCTATTTTTTAGTTGTCCAGCTAATTTTGTCTATTTTTAGTAGAGACAAGGTCTTGCTCTTGCTCAGGCTGGTCTCGAACTCCTGAGCTCAGCAATACTCCTGCCTCAGCCTCCCGAGTAGCTGGGACTGCAGGTGTGCACCACCACACCAGGATAATGGAGCAGGTTTTGTTCAGAGACCAGGGCAAGTGTAGATGCTGCCTTCCCTTAGCCTCCAAGAAGCCAGTTCAAGGACTTGGAACCCTGTCATCACGGTTTAAAGGAGGGAACACAGGAAAGCTCTTTGTAATTGGTCACATACAAGGCAGATGTTGATCTTTGTTTTTAACGGAGTTGGGGCCCTTGACAGATTAATGCTTTAACCTTCACTAGATGGGCCTTTGAAAAAAAATCTGTAGCATCTGTACATTGTTGAAGGTACATCCTTCAGGCAATCTACCAACCTTAGCTGGTGCCAATACAGGCATTTCTGGTTCTCCATAGGTGTTCTCCAGGGAACCAGAGTTTCATCACCACCATCTATGATATTTATTTCTATGTCTTTCAGCCAGAGCATAAGATAGAGAAAAAGAGAAAGGAAACTTCTTTCTTCCACTCTCTCTCTTTTTTATTTTTTATCCTTTTTTATGTATAAATTGAAGGTGTACAACATGATGCTTTGATGTAAATATCCATAGTGAAATGATTACTACAGGCAAGCAATTTAATATTGCCATCACCTGCTGTGGTTACCTTTTTATTCTTTTTTGTAGTAAGAGCACTTAAAATCTCCTCTCTCAGCAAATTTTCAATATAGAATACAATATTATTAGCTATAGTCTTCCTGCTGTACATTAGATCTCTAGACTTATTTATCCTACATAACCTCAAGTTTGTACCCTTGGAACTACATCTCCTCATTTCCTGCCCCTCCTTGCCCCTGGCAACCACCATTCTGCTCTCTATTTCCAGGTTTTCGACTTTTTTTAAAATTCCACGTATAAGTGAGATCATGGAGTATTTTTCTTTCTGTGTCTGGCTTCACTTAGGATAACGTTTTCCACATCCATCCATGTTATTGCAACTGGCAATGTCTCCTTTTTTAAAAAAGCTAAATAATATTTCATTGTATGTATATACCCCACTTTCTTTCTTTACTCATTCTTCCTTCCACAGACACTTAGGTTGTTTCTATATCTTGGCTGTATGAATAAGGGGAAAAGCTCCTTGACATTGGCCTTGGCACTGATTTTTTAGATATCGTACCAAAAGCACAGAAAACAAAAGCAAAAATGAGTAAATGGGACCACATCAAACTAAAAAACTTTTGCATAGCAAAGGAAATAAATTAAAAAATGAAAAAGCAGCCTATGGAGTAGAAGAAAATATTTGTAAACCATATATTCAATAAAGGGTTAACATCCAAAATAAAGAACTCACACAATTAAATAGCAGAAAGCCCAAATAATCCAATTAAAAATGGGCAGCGGGGCTGAATAGACATTTTCACAAGAAGACATAAACATGGCCAACAGGTGTGTGAAAGGGTGCTTAGCATCAGTAATTATCAGGGAAATGCAAATGAAAACCACAATGGGATGTCACCTCATACCTGTTAGAATGGCTATTACCAAAAAGTTAAGATGTTGGGGAGGATGGGGAAGAAGGGGAACCCTAGTGCACTGTTGGCAGGAATGTAGTTTGGCATAGCCATTATGGAAAACAGTATGGAGGGTCTTCACAAATTTAATAATAGACTTACCATGTGGTCCAGCATTCTTCTTCTGGGTATATACCCAAAGGAAAGGAAATCAGTACCTTAAGCAGATACTGCACTCCCGTATTTGCTGTGTGCATTTTAAATGACTGAAGCAGCTGTGTGTAATTTTGGGGTCTTCTGCTTCTAGGTGACCTGTTTCCTTTGGCATGGTCTCTAGCTTCACAGGCTGCCCTCAGATCTCTCCTCTGGAGAGGTCCTCGGGCACCCATCTAGGTGTTTCGAAAGTGGGGCAGTATTTGTTAGGTCCTGAGGGGCTGTTACTTCAACAAAAGTTACGTGGCCCTAACATGTTTCCCCAACAGGCTTTGACACTTTGTATGACATTCTCTTATTCATCTGATCTCTACATTCAAAATTAAATGTAAATACGTCATCTGAGAGAGGTCGCGCAGTAAGGTACAACTGCCCCGAAACTAGGCTCTTATCCTGAATTTCTTCCTCTCTCTTATCAACTAACTCTCCACCTCCCTCATTTAATCAAAATAAGTTCCAGGAGTTTTCTTCCCAAATAGCTCTGAGACCCATCTGTCTATTCTTCATCATTCCCCCCACCCACTCTCTTCAAGCGAGGGAATGGAAATTCTAGAACCAAACTCTTTGGGTCTTATTCTCATCCCTGCCACTTGCCAGCTATATGACCCTGTGCAGGTTAAGGTTGCCAAGCAGCTACCGATGACCAACCGGTCCCTTCCTGCTCCCACCTCCTCCCGTATCATCTTCAAGTCTTGGGTGTTGCCCTGTAGGGGTTCCCTAGGCAGGTGGCTCCCGGGCAGATAAACGCTAGGAACAAAGCAAACGCTCTGGGCACAGCCGCTTGGTGGCACGTGGACAGCCTTGCCTCTTGCCACTGCTTTGCGAGCATCATGCCCACCCTCACGATTGGGCTCAGGCGTTGGCGATTGATGTGGACTGAATATTTGTGTCCCCTCAAATTCATCCATTGAAGCTCAAACCTCCAGCTTGACTGTATTTGGAGATAGGGCCTGTGAAGAAGTGACAAAGGTTAAATGAGGTCCTAAGTGTGGGACCCTAATCCAGCAGGGCTGGTGCCCTTATAAGAAGAGGAAGAGACCCCAGAGCACTCTCTCTCTGTCTGCCTGTCTGTCTCTCTCCCTCTGCACATGAGGAAAGGCCATGGTAGGACATAGCTAGAATGCTACCTGTGAGCCAGGAAGACCGCCCACCGGAAACCCAGTCAGCCGTAACCAGGGTGTTGGACGTACAGCCTCCTGAACTGTAAGGAGTAAATGCCTGTTGTTGGGGCCACCCAGTCTATGGTTTTGCTATGGCAGCCCAAGCAGACTAATGCAGTGACCATTTGAGCAAGGTTTTTAATGTTTCTGAGCAAAGCCTCATTTCCTTATCTGTAGAATAATTCTGCATACATTTATTTAAAAAAAAAGAAAAGAAAGAAAAGAAAAGAAAAGAAAAGAAAAGAAAAGAAAAGAAAAGAAAAGAAAAGAAAACTGGCTCAGGCTTAGTATAGGGAAATGTTCATTTCCAATAAAACTCATTAATAGGGAGGCCAGTCCACAGTCATCCTTCTTGTGATGATTTATTTTTTTAGACAGTCTCAAGTTTGTTTTTTTTTTTTTTTTTTTGGAAAAAGAGGCTATAAGTGAATGAAGGAAAGAAAACAATCAACTGAGCATGCAGGGTTGTTCTCCAAAGATTCATCCATCACCGTGTCCTGCCACCTGCCATTTCTGCTTCCTGAATTTCTCCTGAATCCTTCTGCTCCTCCCTATACCCACTGCTGAAGTTCTGACCACTCTCTTCTCCTCTCCTCTGTTCCACTCCTGCCTCTCCTCCTCCCCTCCCCTGTCGTCCCCGCAGTTCCCGCATGAGCCCCCACAAGGTCTCCACGCCCCCAGCCTTTCCTCCTTCCAGTCGTCTCCACACGGCAGCCAGAACAGTCCTTCTCAAAATGCCGAACTGTCAGTCTCGCTTCTCTGTTCCAGACCCATGCCGCTCTGCAGGTAAAACTGGAAGTCTCCAGTGTGACTCACAAGGCGCCTCGGGGTCTCTCCGCTCTCAGACTTAGCCATCTGTGAGCCGGCGACGCTGAATTTCTTTCAGTCCCTCAGAAGCCCCAAGCTCTCATTTCTCTGGGTCCTCTGCTTGAGACTTCCCGCTGCCTCTCACGCTAGAGGCTGATTTCATTGCTTCTTATGCTTAAAGTCTCAGCTGTGCTCACTGCCTTCCAGAAGTCTCCTCTGATCCCCATTCGGGATAAGCATGCCGTGCTTCCTGGATACCCTGCTCCCTATTGTTATATGCCGTTCCGCCACCACCCGTGTTTCCTCATTGCCCGTATTTCCTCATTCCCATCAGCTCCCTGAGGGCAGCGACTCTGACTACCTTATACCTTCAACATCTGGCACAGTGTGTGGCACTTTAAAGGGGCTCTATGTAGATTGTAAACAACTGTACCAGTTACTTGAGAGAAATGCTTGTGAACTGATTTTATCAAACCATCTCACTTCTGGAATATCCCTTTTTAGTGCTTCTGCTCAGGCCTACATTAACGCTTGCCTTTTCTTTTCCTGGCATTCGCTCCAGACCACATGAGGGCCAGGCATGTGACAATGATCTCAAATGAGCCCAACTTTACTACCCACCATTACTGAGTAGTTAAAGACCTTTCTGGGTCCCTGTGCACACGCCTAGGTCTGGAATGTGTTTTCCTTCCAACACGGTCCCCCCTGGGAATGGTGCACATGGAGGAGAAAGCAGTGATTCTGCAGTGGGAGGGAGGTGGAGAGTCTCCCACACTGACCATTTGTGTGGGGTTCCCACGTGCAAGGAAACCAGAATGGTGGGAAGGAATAAAGGGAAAGAGGCAAGAGAATAAAGGGCGCCGCATGATACAGCTCATGTTTTGCAAAGCTGTGGTCCCCAAACCCTGGGCCTGTGGCCTGTTAGGAACTGGGCCACACAGCAGGAGATGAGCGGCAGGTGAGCAAAGAAAGCTTCATCAGTATTTGCAGCCGCTCCCCATGGCTCACATCTCTGCCTGAGCTCCACCTCCTGACAGATCATCGGCAGCATTCGATTCTCATAGGAGCCCAAACCCTACTGCGAACTGCCCATGCGGAAGATCTAGGCTGCGCACTCCTTATGAGAATCTAATACCTGATGATCTGACGTGGAGCTGAGGCAGTGATGCTAGCGCTGGGGAGCAGCTGCAACTACAGATTATCATTAGCAGAGAGGTTGCACAATAAATGTAATGCACTTGAATCACCCTGAAACCATCTCCCCCTCAACCTTGTCCCATGGAGAAATTGTCTTCCATGAAACTGCTCCCTAGTGCCAAAAAGGTTGGGGACCGCTGTTGTAGAGGACGTTGTGGTTATGAGCTATTCTTTTCTTTTTCTGGTTCTTTCTTGTGCACACAGAAAGCACATAGGCTGTTTCATCGAGTCTCCGTGAGTGAGAAGCCAGCCCCCCAGAGAGACATGAAAGGAAGGGTTTTCCTAATGCTGAAATCCCCCCTAGAAGGGCAAGTGTTTGTCATCAACCTCTGCAGGGTCTAACTTTGCAGCAGCCCCCCTGATTGGCCTGATCACTGCAAGGCTAGGGGTTTCCCTTGGATGATGCACTCTCAGAAAATGCCTCAGGAAGGACGACAGAGCCTTGCCCAGGCTCCAGCTGTGTCTCTGGCCCAAACAAAGACCCTGTGTTTACATGCTAAGAGCGTTTTGTTCATACACAGTTAGCATGTTTGTTGAGTTATGCACTGCCTTCATTGTTCTATAGAAAACAATACATAGTAAGTCATACAATTCACAAATTTTGGAAGCCTCGTTTTAGATGGATACAATGGGCATTTCACATATAGATTCATGAAACTGTGAGTCAAATATGAAGGACTCTGACAATAATATTCCTTGTTCCTGTTTTTTTTTTTTTTAATTTATTGATTTTAGGTCTGGAGTTCAAACTCTGCCCCACAATGCCAAGGTTCACTACAACTATGCCAATTTTCTGAAGGACCAAGGTCGGAACAAGGAAGCGATCTACCACTACAGAACGGCCCTCAAGTAAGCGCCATACAGGGAGGGTGTTGGCTGCTGTGTCCTGGTGACTCTTGTTTATTTCACCTGTCTCCTCCCAGTATGTGGGGGTTTTGTTTCTCTCGACAGGGAACGTATTCTCAGAGGTGGTGCAGTTCTCTAACAAGTCTTTTAGCTTAGTACTCAAGTATGTTATGAGTGTGATAACTCTACCTTGCTTCTAACTCTTTGTGTTTTCTTGTAAAAGTATTCATTGCTGCACATTATTCAATGAAGTCACACTCAGTTGAATACATACACATACACACACACACACACACACACATACGCAAACAGAATTTGGTTGTTAAAAATATTCTAGTAAGTTCTCAGGGTATTTATTCCAATGAATTCTTAATGGTGTGTATGTGGAAGGCTCTAGGCCTTTCCTGTCTGAAAGAATTTATATGATGACATTTGAGTATAGAAATGAAATGCCCTTGTAGTTGTATTACATAGAAAGAAAATGGTAAGACAATTGATTACCATGCAGGGAATATGTTAATTGTGTGTGTGTGTGTATATACTACATTCTCTGATACTCTTCTCGGATTCTTCCCATGAAAGAGAGAATATGTAATATGTCTTTAGATGTGATTTAAGAGAAACTAAAAATGTAAGTTCTGCATTATCAGCAGCCATATGTAGATACTCTTTTGAAGTACAGCTCTGACTTTTAAGGTGATTTTTCTCTAAAAGGTCCCAGGTAATAAATGTACTTAACCTTCAACTCATGGAGGCATGATAATTAAACAGAGCCTTGCAATCTCCAATCGAGGGCAAAATAAAGCAAGGTGAATTCTGTCCTTTATGGAATACTGCGATACTCATAGAAGCCTTTCGAAGACGCTTCTTTACCTCCACAGACCGGGCCACATTTGCTTGAATTTTCTGAGACTGTTCCACTTTGGAATATGCTTAAAATACATTTATCAACCAAATCATAAATTTCACTAGGATTGCCTCAAGACTTAGTTTAAAATTGTCATGGTTATGTTCTACATAAGCATATTGTTCATCGATCAAAATCTTTTAGACTTTAGGGCCTGTTACTTAATATTCCTTATGGCAAAAGTTTTAAACCATACATATTGTTTGCTGTCAGATACTTTCCCAAATGTTACAAGAAATATAAGTCCCAGAGGAACAATTATAACCAAGCTTTTCGTTGAAGAATAGAAGTTTTTATTAGGGAATAGAAGGCAGTTTTAAAATTTAATAAAGAATTATATTCTTTCACTTGAAGAAATTTTCTAAAATGTTTACAATGTTTACCTCTGGTAGGTGCGATTATGATTTTTTTTCCTTTATATTTTCTTGTGTGTTCCATGTGTTACACAATGAACATCTGTTACTTTTGCAATGAGAAATTTTCATTTTTAAAAAGGCAGAATCTGGCCGGGCACGGTGGCTCCTGCCTGTAATCCTAGCACTCTGGAAGGCCCAGGTGGGTAGATCGCTCAAGGTCAGGAGTTCGAAACCAGCCTGAGTGAGACCCCGTCTCTACCAAAAATAGAAAGAAATTAATTGACCAACTAAAAATATATAGAAAAAATTAGCCAGGCATGGTGGTGCATGTCTGTAGTCCCAGCTACTAGGGAGGCTGAGGCAGTAGGATTGCTTGAGCCCAGGAGATTGAGGTTGCTGTGAGCTAGGCTGATGCCACAGCACTCACTCTAGCCTGGGCAACAAAGTGAGACTCTGTCTCAAAAAAAAAAGAAGGCATATTCCTTGAAGGGTACATTTAAAGTGTATTTTGGCTTTACTAATTAATGCCGAACAATTTTAGATGGCATTCTTGAAAGAAGGAAACAGAGAACTAAGTTTGTTGAAAAATATTGGTTAAAAGGAAGTGTATCAGTATATCTTTAAATTTGTTTTATTATAACAGACTATTTTCTGTCAAGTTCAAACAGAAAAATAAAGCAGACCCTAAGGCACAGCTTGGGCCAAAGGTATAAATTAAGCAAAATTCTCTGGCAGTTGATTTTACAGAATTATAGTAGCTGGTTGGGTACTTCCGCTTCTTTCCTGTGAAACAATAAAAATAAATGTTTGCTTCAGCAACTGCGCTTCTGGAAGAAATATGTCTCTTGAGAAATGAGGAAAAACAATTAAAGCTATAAATATACTGCACAGTAATTAGTGAAATATTTTATGCTCTCAGACTAGGTTCAGAATACTTCTGATTTAAAATATTTTTCTGTGGATACCTCTGTGGTGGATTTTCAACGGATGTGGGTGTTTCTGTTTTCGCTTTTCTAAAAAAAAAACAACAAATTGTCACTCTTTGTGTTAGAAAGAAAAGGAAGATACCAGGACTATTCATCATGTTGATAGTTATTTATCCTTGGTGACTGGAAGATTGCCCTTATTGTGATATTGCTATTTCTTCGTGGAAGTTGCTGAGACATGGATTCCTCTCTCTCCAACTGTTCCACCTCTACTTCAACTTTAGTGTGTCTGATGTTTGCCATATTTGCACACAGCAAGAAAGAGAGCGATTAGGGAAATGCAAGGTTAAAGGCGTTATTATCTGAAATCGGTTCCAACAATTATCCATTACTGTTGTAATGACTGCATAGATCCCAAAGGCAATGGTGAAGGTAGTCACAAGGGTTGTGTCTATAAGCAGTCTCTCTCTGGCTGCCTTATAATTCTAAAACTAGCACTATATTAAGTTGGCATTATATGCGACATGAATATTCTGCTTCTTTTAAACTTTTTTTATTTTTCAAATAATGCAGAAGTACTACTGGCTTCTCCTCCCTTTTAGTAGACCTTTATTGTATTTCTGTAATGCAAGGGAAATCTCCCCTGGAAAATGCTGTAGCTAAGGTTATGTATTCAATTTAAGACCCAAATCATCAAAGAAAAATGTCAGAACTCTTTCCTTAAATCCTCAACAAACACAAGTGTTAGCTTTGCTTTGCAATGAGGGGCAGCTCTCACGTTTATACCTACGGCAGTACTATATAAGCCTGGGATTCTCTATATTGGAGAATCAGAAAAACACTAGCGTATCTGCCATATGCTTCCAGAGTGTTCCAACCATTCGGTTCCCTGGAGAACATTTCTAACATTCCACCTCACATGGTGGGAATAGAAAGTTCAGAGACCACCCAATAATTCAGCTTTTCCTACACCAGAACTCCCAGGAAATGCCTCATCCAGTAAGCACAAAAGGAGAAATAGTGACCCTACCTGAATAAAGTGGAAAGATACTAGATGTGTACTTGGCCATTTATGTGCATTGTTGATTAGCTTAAAAAGTCTGTTAAAAGTGGAGAATCATAACACAAATTAATCACACTCTTGAGTATTTTATTTTACCCCAAAATTTCGTATGTACATCTATTCACCAATCTTCTAATGTCAAATCAAGTCCTTTTCTTTAAGAGTCTACTGATTAGAATCTGCAAAAACCACATCCATAATTCATTGCTATGATTATCAGTTTTGATATTTTAAATTGGAATAAAAATTTTAAGACATTTGCCAACTAATTTGAGTAGACTGAGATTTTTCTGATTTTTCTCCACTAATCTTATAGTTATTTCACTCACATCTAATTCAACAGTGATTTTTTTTTTTGAACTGTCCTTTTTTGGGTATTTTCAGAATATTTACTTTTTTTCCCATAGAAATAATTCTTTTTTTCACACTTAAATTTTATCAGTTTACAAGACCAGACTCTTATATTGGCAAAGCTAAAATTTCTATTGTGTTTTTAAAGCTTCTTTACAAAAGAAATCTGCTCTCACTTTTAATTGGCTAACACAGGGTAAAAGGAGAGAAGTAAAATCTTTCTGATTTGAATTTGTTGAATGCATAAAATAGAGACTTGTCATGATAATAGTGCCTAATTGATATAATTCTTTGTATTCCTTGCTGTATGGATAACTGGAACTCTGCAAGGAGATTCCATTAAACTGTGATAAGTGTACATGGAATAAAGGAAGTAATAATGGAGTGAGTACTGAAGAAATACCGTATAGTTAGAGTCTAAAGAAGTCTGACCATGACTAAATAAGCACTGTTCTTTGATGTCTTAAGCACATCAATAAGATTACTTTATTATAATTCCTTTTAATAATGCTGTTTATAAAACCATTGTCTGTTAAGTTCAAACAGAAAAATAAGACATACCCCAAGGCACAGCTTGGTGTGAAGTTTGAACATGTTTTAATAATCAGGAGTCAATGAGTATTTTAAAAGTCCTTCTTTATGGCCGGGCGCGGTGGCTCACGCCTGTAATCCTAGCTCTCTGGGAGGCCGAGGTGGGCGGATCATTTGAGTTCAGGAGTTCGACACCAGCCTGAGCAAGAGTGAGACCCCATCTCTACTATAAACGGAAAGAAATTAATTGGCCAACTAATATATATAGAAAAAAATTAGCCGGGCATGGTGGCGCATGCCTGTAGTCCCAGTTGCTTGGGAGG